>PPHD01003367.1:0-22788 GCA_002909625.1 Bambusicola thoracicus | reverse complement strand
TAAAGAAATCTATACAATCTCTAGAAAGTGATAATGTGTCACTACTTCTTAAAAAAAAAAAAAATCTCAACAGAGAAACATGAGATGCTAAGTGGATTAGCTGCAATACAAATCCTATTGAACAGAACAGACCTAACAACTTGCAATTTACATTTGTCCATGGAGAGCTGATGATTAGCTTTTCATTAGTTACAGAAACCTGTTAATACTCTCCATGCCAGCTTCCCCTGGCAATCAGAATCTCTATTTTTGTTATGAATTCTTATTTATTGTATATTTTGAAGGTTAACATATCAGTTCAAACAAGTTTTACTTTTATTCTTAATAAAAGAGGATGTTTTGAAGGCTAAGGCTACTTACTGAAGGAAGATGGAGAGGCTGGAAGGGTTAGCCATAATTTGCATTACATGTCTTTGAGAAAGTATCTGTGCTTTTTTTTCCTCCAGTCCTGTGAGCTCAGTGCCGTGTTGTATCTTTGCAATGACTCCCAGTTGTCAAAAAGTAGACGTTAACACAGATTTATTTAGAAGTGAAAACAAGATAATATTTTTTAAAAACTGATATTTTTAGAAAGTTCAGTATATCTGGGGAATTTTATGCGAAGTGTCTTTAACAGATACCACTTTTCTTACATTCATCTCCTTTGAAAAAAACAAGTATCCAGCCATTCACATAGGATACATTTTCAAGTTATTTTTCTGAGTTGCAGTGTACCCTTCCACCCCCAGAAGTACTCTGAACATTATATTCAATATCTTCTTAAAATAATAAATGATGTTTATCATATATTGTGTTTAATACAGTGAAAGCTTTTTCTAACACTGAACTAACAATGAGATCTCCAATTGCCAGAATTAAATAATCAGTTTCTTTTCTACCCAATGAAATGAATGACAAGTAAAATTTTAGTCGCAGATGTATTGTCAAGATGTATTTTATATTCACTGTGAAATATTTGGCTTGACTATCAACAGACCTAGTACTCTGTTTTATCTACATAAGTATTTGCTTTGCTTAGCTTGGAAATAAAGTCAGCAAAAAAAGAGTTGAAGCTTTCAAAACACAGAAGTACAACTTACTGCTGTTTTCCCATAAAGCTGCAGAATGCGGGTCCCTTTCAGCTGTTAAAAGATTGAAGAATGACTTGGAGTAGAACAATAATGTCAGAAGAATGGGGAAGTGCACACCAGACAGCCATAAGAACTTCATTTGACTTGTATTGGCAATTGATTTAAATGGAATTGCAACTACTCGTCAAGGTCAAGAGTGCTTTCTTGACATTAGGGACCTCTGTGTCAACTGTAAATGTACAGTGGTCATCTATTTTTTACAAACATGTTCCAATCATTATAAATCATATTTTAGAATGATTGTTTTAATGTTCTAGGTAATGTGATTTTACTGAACAGTGGCATTGCTAACTGAACAACTTGCAATATATTCTTTGCTTTACAAATTACTCCACAACATAATAAAATAAAGGTTACAAGACACTACGCAGCTTAACCAAAAGATTGCATCAGTCACCTTCCATCTAAGTACAGCAGTAGTACTTTTCAAGTCATCGGTGTTGTGACTTCAGGACAACAAGGTCTAATCATTGGTGCACAAACATCAGATAAATGCTAAACTAACACTTGAGCAAATCCTAAAATACTGCCTACAGGTCAAAATCTCTGGGATATTCTACAACTTCTGTAAAAGATTCATCTCTCACTGAGCTTGAGGACAATCAATTTATTTGTATCCTGTATACATACAGAGGGCCCACATTGTGACAGTTTTTGTTTGTTTGTTTTTCTCCAACATAGGCGTTCCTGTGCTCTAAAGATGAATAAAGGGCACATCTCTGCTTCTGAGGTGCTGATAATTTAGGATCCTGACCTTCAGAGATTAGGGCTACCCTCTGAACCTCATTTCTGTGTATTACTAAGACATTACCCTGTTAGTTCCCATGCTAACTACATTCAGCTCGTATGTATTCTTGCCTTACTGTTACTTCTGAATTAAATACATTTTGACAATAAAGAGCCAGGAGGTTAAAATTAGAAAGAAGATAGCAGGCTCACATTGAATTACATTTCTCACCAGAATAGTATTATCACTCTCTTTTGTCAATCACTGCATTCATATCTTTGGAAATTTTGTAAAGAAGTTATTTTAAGAAAGGTCAAGGTGTTAGAAAGAGAAGGGTCCTCTGCATGTCAGAAGAGACCAGGTCTATACCTCAGTGAAGTAAGTCAATATTTGTATTGGTTTCAGTAACCACTGGCACAGCCCAAACAGCATCCACATTTTCTCCAATTGGCTTGTGTTTTGTGATTCCATATCTATTTATTTTTAAGTTTGCTGAATTATTTTACCTGTTACATGGCCTATCTTTCATCTATTTTCAGGACTCCTTTAGCAGCAGTTACACATTTGCCTTCAAAGTAGCTCTCTGCATTTATAAGGGTAACTACTTTTGAATGTTGTTTCTTCAACACTGTTGATGCAACATTTCAATTCTGGACCAAACTTGTTAGTTTTGCTGAACAGTATGCAGTGATACAACCCAAACAGCATGATTGCAGTGTAACATCACACTAACTGGCTTGCCAGCTACAAGTTCCTTTCAAAGTTTGTAGAAACAAATGCTTTTAATCTTTTCTTCTAGTGTATCCTATCTTGAATAATTAGCTAATAATAATTTAGTAACCTAATAGTAATTGACAACATAGAAATGCATAATAACTGTGTCCAGAAAACTGACAAGAGCAATATTATATCACCCAACATACTGGCTTTCATACAACTATTTCATTACCTGCAAGCTACTTGGTAATGAATATGCTATTAAAAGGGTTTTTTTAATTTCCATGTTTCTCATGTTGTAATTCTCCAATAAATTTCTCTGACTTCCAACATAAATAAGTTTCATTATTCCTCATTATTAAAAGAAACAAACACATTCCCCTTCACTGAAAGGGTGTCATATAATTAGATGACCTTCCTACATAAAATCATGAATGAAAAAGGACCTGACAACTTGCAGGAAAATATTTAATCAGGCATTAGAACATTAAATATAGTTAGTCAAGTCACAAGACATTATTGTACTAACAAATGCTTTCAGAAACAGTCTTTTATAATACGAGAGATCAAAACAGACTTTAGTTTTACTACACCATTAGACAAGTCTCAGCTTTGTGAACAATTTATCACTGATTTCTTCATTTGGTTGTTTTAAACATGCTTTTAAAATATACTTGATAACTAGTAAAAAATGTATACAATGCAAATGACATTTCAGATAAGTTTTATTGACTTAATGCTCTGGTAATAAAATTATAACAATCAGTATTATTTTGATTTATTGCAAATTTTACTTTCACCTTTAACGGACTTGGAGTACAGCAGAATTGAATGTAATGCTGCTGCCACCTCAAGGTCACTACTGAAAAGTGTGATGGTTTGTTTTGGTCTGCTCACATCTAGTAAACAGTGGCAGGATTCGGTAACTAAGAATGAACAGTCTGTTTTCATGCAGTTTTTAAGTGCTCTTTGTGTGCAGGTTCCACATGCCTATTTCTGATGAAAACATGGTTCTGTGCACATGCTAGTGCATACACATCCTGTGCGCATACAGTGCTAAGGACTGGAAAAAAAAACTTTGCGTATTCAGGAATGCCCATAAAGTGAGCCAAAGCCTGTGATCCTAATTGTATGCAGAAACTCACAAGCAAGAGTATGACTATGTAAAATTGAAAAGGGGTTTAAAATTTGGTCCAGTGTCTTCCCAATTTTTATAGTTATAATGATCAGACAAAAACTGCAGTAGGAAGTAGAACTCAAGTTTTTTCATATTTACGTTATTAGTTTAATATATATTTTGAGGGAGCAATTCTGTAAATGTACAATAAGTTCTGTAACACAGATTGAAAAGTTGTGCAAGTTTTCTCATTTAAGGTTTTGAAGGAAAAATAAATATTTTAGTAAAGAAAACTGGATTTATGTATTTATAGGGTACTATGGAACATCTGCAATGTGTTGCATGTCTGCATGGATGTTCACAGATTATCCTTAATTTGTACTGTTAGAAGTTCTAGAGGAGCATAAAAGTCTCACACCATTTTGCAGATGAGAAATACCTGGTCAGCTGTATAAAATCTGCAAATATTTATCAATGGCAATATATAAACATATATATATAAGAACACCTAAATCCATTTGTGGGGGGAAAAAAAAAAAAAAAGCTAAAAAAACCCCACAAGATGATTGCAATTCAAGTAAGGAAGTATGCAGGAGAACTTACCTGAAGTAGAGATGTCAACAATAGCCTCAGTAGATCAAAAGCATTTTAAGAGCTATGAGAGGAAAATTGTGCACGTAATTACCAAGCACCTTATATGCAATTTAGATTAGAAGTCTGGCACCTTTCAGATGAATGGATAATTACTGGAGGTTGATCGATAGGTATACCTTAAAACTATGTGGACATATCACACTTTCTCTCGTGTGAAAAGCTGAATACTATTGCAATTTCTTCTTTTTTCCTTTTGTTTTTTTTTTCCCTCTTTTCTTCTCAGCACATAAAACGTTATTAGCTACAAGTCTACACAGAACATAAGAGCTGCTGTAAGCAACCTTAAAGCAATTATTCAGTTTTAACACAGTCCTTATTTATGAAAACTGTTCTAAAAATCACTGCATGGCCATTTTGCAAGTAATCCTTGGTACCTTATATTCAGTTCTAACCCTACAAGAGACACACAGACCTTTAAGCATTTATCCTGAATCACCCATAATAAGGATTTTTTGCTCTCTCCCAAAATGTTTTCCAACAGATGTGCAGCCACCACTTAGGCCTGGGAGTGCAAAATTCTCAGTGCTATATGCTTGGCTGCAGACATTGCTCAAGGACATACACAGATTCTAAATACCATTTTATTTATTTTTCAATTAAAAATACAAGACCTCATAATAGTTTTTAAATACCAAACAGAACTTACTTTGTATTTAAATTATATAGTTTCCATACTAACCAGGAAACTGCAATACCTTTATCCTGGCCTATACTGATAATAGATACAAGTCACAAATAGATCAGAGTTATGATGCGATGTACAAAATTTGTTTTAGCTCCTTTGGGAGCTAACAATCCTCTAGGAGTTATTTCTTGCATCAGGAAATTAGTGTATTTTAGTCTACGACAACAGATTTAACAAGGAGGAAAAGAAATGCCTTTTAACTGCAACTGTAAAATAAATAAATAAATTGCAGGAACATTAGTTATATTCAGAACTCCAGGGAGTCCAATTCTTTTTAGGCCTCTTTTTACATGTGAAATAATAAGTTATGTACTGCAAAATCTGATTCCAGGCCTACCACAGCTTATCATTCACAAATGAATTCCCTCGAACGTGTAAAACACACTGAAGACAGTCACTAGGGCATATATGAATGGTAAATGTAGCAACTGGGATCACTATGTACCTGCTATAATGCAACACTTCATATACAGCTAATTTCTCTTAAGAATGCAAAGGACACTTCTGTATTTTCACTAACAAGAAAGAAGAGTGGTAGTTTGCTGTCATTGTTGTAGGAGTCTTTTGTGCCTATGACTCCCCTCGCTACAACTGCTAGCAATAAATCACATTCTACACTCCCTTAATTGGATTACATACCTAAGAAAGCACAGTTCTCCGTAAGAGCTGGCAAAAAATATCAGTATCTATGTAAAGCAGTAAAAGGGAATATAATCATGGACGTTAAAATATTGTACACTGTAAGGCAAGTTAAAGTCCCTCTGAATTGTCTTGGTCTTTTTCAGGTAATTCTTCGTTCCTGTTCTAAGTGTAGCTTTCTCATGTCCAATCCAACAATAAAAACCATTCCAAACTTTCCTCATCATTTTTACTAGATTAAAACCTATTAGTCCTCAGTGCATGTACACAGACCATACTGCCTTTGTGTTACAAGGACAGGAAGCTGCAGATTCCAAAAGTCTTCTGAGGACAAGGGCAGAAATTCGACTAAGAATTACAGCTACTAAATGATCACTTCCAGAAGGAGATGGCTGTGAAGTCCAGCTAGCAGTATCTTTCCCGCAGCATCATAGAACTTTAAATTAGCAATGGAGCAGGCTAACCAGGAAGCCGAGACCTGCTAGTTCTCACAGGCTTCTGCTACCTTTGCTCACAGTAAAACCGAGCCTGAAAAATCAAATTGTAGCCCGTCCCCTAAAAATGTCTCTGGCAGTGCCCATGTGATTCATAGAATGTGTAGATTGTATGGAAATTACATAGGTGTAGTCTTTACATTTTAGGGCACCTAACATTTAGGGTTTAATTTTGCTTTTGTTTTCTCAAAATATAAAATAAATGGAATGACTCAAATTTCTCCACTCAAGTCAGTATCACTCTCCTAAAGCCACAGGCATGACATCAAAATGTTATGGGAGTACCTAAGGCAAAAAATGAGCCTTTCTCTCTATTTCACACATTACACGCAAGATTTCTTGCTTAGGTCTTTTCTTAATACCAATGAAAAGTCAGCATGTTAAAGATTGCACAGCGTACTCCACAGAACAGCAGAAGGGGAATTTTGGAAGTTATAGATACATACTCTCTTATTCCTCAGAAAAACTGTAAACATGAGTGAAGAAGACAACGAGAAAGACGTATAGACATCTTTTTATGTAAAAAGCAATTCCAAATAAGTGACTTATGGTCAAATAACTAAGATTCAAGGGAAAGAAGGCAGGTTTGCAAATAATAGGACAGATTATGTTAAATCACCTCTAAATTGCAATTACATATTTTACATACACACTTGCTTGTATGCATAAAATAGGATTTACATATAGCTTAGAGGTGGCCCTGAATCATAGGGTTTACCTCTGGCATCAAACCTCTGTCTATATAACCATAAACATGGAAGAAGCAGGGTATTGAATACAAGGATTTTTTAGTCTCATTGCCTGTACAAAGTAAAGTAGGTGTGATTTTAAGAGACAAAATATGTCAAGACAAAGAGATTTCCAATTAATTCACCAAAAAAAAAAAGCATACTTAAAGTACAGGGGAAAAAATAATCTCATCATCTGATAACATCATGAAAACAGTACAGGGTGAAAAAGAATGAGAGAGATTCACTGATTTCAGTGTTAGCAGTACTAAAATAATTAAAACACAAGGAGAAACTAAAGAAAGTTAAAAAATATCATGGCTATTCTCTGAATATACAAAATGTATCAGATTTACAACTTTTTAGCAAGTTGTAATAATTTAGATTTAGTCAACATGTTAGTAACAATTCCAAAAAAAAAAAAAAAAGATACACATATACATTAAATTAGTATAAATCAGCCCCTAGATGTCATTGTTGCAGCTGAAATATCATTCCTATGGAATTAAGAGAGTTCTGTATTAAGAAAAGGCTGCTTAAAGCTAAATAAACTATCTAGGTAATATAAATGCTGCTCAGTTTTAATGCCTCAGTGCAAAAGTACAAAAACTTCTAAAGCTATAACAAAAATAAAATACAGCTAACAATTCAGAAGGATCCATGAGATTCTGGTTCTGACAGCAGGTAAGCACAATGACCTCAAAGATCACTGCAATCTGAAGGTCATAGCATGAAATTCCATAACATCCCTTCCGTGTGCAAAGATGCTTCATAACTCCTATCAGTGTTTATCTCAGTACTGAAAATACTGACATTTCATGTCATTAACACATCTCCAACTGTATCCAAAACAGCTCTACGTGTTCTCACATATATATAAAGTTCAATTATATTTCAAAATGCGACAAAGCTTTTGTTTTCCACAACATCTTAAAGACATGAGTTCCAGAGATTACATATATATGAGAAAAGAAATCTAAAGATTCCTTTCCCCACTGCAACCACTCGACTTCACTGATTACCTAATTAGTCTAACAGTATGAGAAGCAAAATTAAAGTGCAATTTATTTTCTTTATGCCACTTATTTTCTACCTCTGTCTATCATGTTCTGTTCATTGCCTAAATGATGCAATGCAGTCTTCATTCTTCCCCATACAATTTTTGGTTCTTCTAATAATTCTGAATTCCTATCTGCAATAATGTCTCAGAGCATAATATAGTCCTATTTCACAAACCAATAACACAGTATCATTTTTTTCCCTATAGAGTTTTCTTACTATTCTTCTCTTATTCTCCATATTATTATATGTTATACAGCAGGGTTGAAAAGGTGTAAATATCATAGGAAGGACACCCAAACTGCCAGCCTGATAAATCAAAGTAGCCAATACAAATACATCTATGTAAATATATGTGAATTCTCCTGCCACTTTCTAATCAAGAAACCCTCAAAACTTTATCTTTCATGGAAGTGCTTTATGCACTGTACTTTACGGTTCTGCAAATGTCACTTTTTTTTTTTAATTGTGGATCTACCTCATGACAGATAAAGACTGCCAAGACCTAAAACTTAAATGAAATACAAAACAAAAAGTATGTCTTCACCTTCCACTCCCAGTAGTCAGACAGCACTGCCTCCCATCCCAGTAGGACGTGCACAAGTCAAGGCCTCTGTAATCCAGTAATCATGCAAGATCAAGTAACCCATGCAAGCTTCACTGTTGTACATCAAGCCACAGAGAACTTTATTTAATCTTCACTCAGGCATCTCAGAGACCCCAGGTATATAATACATTATAGTAATGCGAGAATTATAAGCTTTTGGAATGATTTTGGAACAGCCAGGCACCAAAGTGCAGAAAACTGAAGGGCTAAATTGAATTTTCTATTGACAACTGTATTACTCACAGCTGTACAACTCATTAATGAAAATAGGCCTAATAATTAATCTTGATGACTGAAAAGAATGTGAGACTGAGGCCACGAAATAAACAGACACCTTGTAGGCAAGTCACTATATGTACATTTCTGTTATTTAAAATGTTTATACAAGGAAGCATGTATATTTTGCATGTATTTACTTCAAGTTAACATCTTTGCTGATGTAGCTCTAAATTTGCTTTGTGTTTCTAGACTACGCATTACTCTTTTAAATTAAGCCTATAATGCTTACCATAAAACTCATGCCACTGACATCCTGCACATATTTACAGTAATTACAAAGCAATTTTGTATAAACTTTTTACAAAAATATCAACATTCTGAATATATTAAGTTCAATACAACTGTCTCATCTCTACTATTCAGGGATAGCTGCCTTAGACAAATTTCATTTGGTTTCATTCTTCCTTCAACTTGAAGGCAATGAAAATGAAAAATATGAAAAGTACTTTGTGAATTAAGAAGCTCTTCAAATTAGTATAGAAGTGCAAAACTTAAATCTGTTTTTGTGGTACAGTCATATTTACAGGGAGAATGAAATCTTTAACTGTGTCTAGTTTTAATTACAACAAAGGAGAATAATTAAGTATATGGAGACTGTTGCTCACTATCAACCCAGTACTTTTAGTCCAGACATCAGTTCCTAGCATATTTCAATTGGAGAAAGGAGGGTGAGGAGTTCTATATCTACAGGAGTGATTCAGTTCAGATAACTGGTTAATTAAACTACGAGAAATGACCATATATGTGAAAACTAAGTTTTTAAAGAAACAGTGTCCACAAATGACAAACACATTTCTACAGAGGGCTTCAATTAATACAGCAGAAAAATACTGCAACGAGCTGCTATTATTATTATTACTCTTACTTTTATATTTTGCATTGTGAATACTGTGCAGCTTCAACTTGTTAAATATATATATAAATAAAACTTGATAGCTGTTAATAAGACTGAATCTGTACTCCTGCATTTCCCCCACAGCAATTTCTTTAGAAGGAGATATTATCAAAATACTTGAGCTATTACGAAATAGCAAAACAAAAACCCTAGCCCTAAGCACAAAGTAGCGAAGTAGTAGACAAGTTATAATTAATCTTGTTCTGTCCTATCAGCAGTGGTCCACTCTTCTTATCAGCGGGACTACTTCACATACTCAAAGGTGAGCAGAAATATCCACCTTCTGAAGTCCTCATTAGGGCTTCTCTACTGAGAGGTCAGTACCAGCTCTAATCCTTGAGTCCTTCCCTCATAAGTTGTTTGGGTTTGTTTGTTTGTTTTCCCCAAAAATCATTTATCTTTAGACTCCACGTGGTGCACTTACTGGGCACAGCCTAAAGCACAGCTGGGCCTACACTCAACACCAATTTCTATGCAGCTCTCTTAGCCCAGCTGTCTTTGTGCTGTAAGCTTTTAAGCTTAGTGTTTAAACTCCAAATCATTCTCTGCATCTATTGGGGGAAAAAAAAAAAAAACCTACTTAAGTAAGACTTGTCCCAGGAACCATTATTTCAGCATATGACTGGTTGGGCAGAAGGAGACTAGATCTCCTTGGATCTTTGTGAGGGGATCTGTACTACTGGATTTGGGGCTCTGGGTCTGGTTAAAGTCAGACTGTGGGATAGGCTTTGAGGTGTTCTAAAGCTTCATACAATCAAACAGAACTTCAAGAGTTTTCACGTGAATCAAAACATAGTAACAAAATAAAGAATTAATACTCATTGAAATCAGGGCAAACTCATGAACAGTACCCAATCAGCCAATACTACAAATGCACCTCCTACCCATAGAAAACACCACACACAGCCATTAACAAAACTCCCATCTGCAGAAGGAAGTAAACTCGCAGAGAAATCCCTCCAATTTTACAAAGCCCACCAAAGTTGAACTGCGTCCACACCAACACACACCAAGTCCCCTTCTGGAAACAAATGTTAGATTTCACTTGTCATCACTTAGCCCTGAGCCGCTGCTGAAACTCATTATTCATATGAAGCACTTCAGATTCACAGCATGCAACATTTCTGGTGCACAGCTTCCAAGGCTGACCCTGACAGGCAGCGCACGTTTTTAACTCCATATTCCTGCTGCCTTAAACTGAAACACCCCCTCATCCATTCCCGTTAGGCTATGTGTGATATCACTTGCATTTATTTATCATTTTAGACCCCAAAAATCTGTGGACTTTTACGTAGTGGCTTCTGCGGCGATCAGCCACGCCGTAGTGCCATCAATAACGAGGTATTGCCATCGGGCCGATGGCGGACATCCGGCCCGGACTCTGGTGCCCGCGGCCACCAGCGAGGACCCGTCCCCATGGTAACGGCAGAGAGGCGGTGGCACAACGGCCCCCCCCCCCACGCTGATCACCTGATCCGCGCCCGCCGGTCACGTGATACGGTCTCCATCGTCGCCATCTTGAAGCGGTGTCCAAGGGGGTGAGGAATTTTTTTTTCCCTCGTTTAAAATAAAAATTAACCCCAAGCCGCCCCTCGGCGCCGCAGCCGCGAGCGGGGAGCGGCCCAGCGGAGGCCGACGGGTGGTCAGAGTAGGGCGCGAAAATGCGGTCGCGCCAGGCGGGCCTCGGGGCGGTGCATCGGAGCAGAGCCCATGTGCGGAGCGCGGGAGGCGGCAGCTCCCGGCGAACCTCCCCCGCCGGCACCACGCAGCCCGGCCGCCTCTCGCCTGCCGCGGGCCCGCTGCTTTAGGGTCGCGCTGTCGGCACCTGCGCGCTATAAAGCGGGGAGCGCGCGGGGATTGGCGGCAGCGTGGGACGGGAAGGGGCATCTTGCAAAGGAAGGGGGGGGGAAATCGGCAGCCAGCTGGCCCCGAGCCGCAGCTCCCACGCTGCTCCGGGGAGGCCGTCCCGATGCGGCGCCGCCGGCAGCGCAGCTCCTCCGGCAGCGGTTTCCCTGCCCCGCGGGATGCAGCCTCGGTGAGAGGCGGCCGGGCCCACAGGTGGGATGATGCATGCTGGGATCAGCCATCCCTGTGCTGTCCTGCTGGCCCTCTGCCTGCCGAAGCACCGGTCAGCGTTATGCGTGCTCTAAATGAAGAACTACTTAACTTTATTAATATCCAGATATACCATAATTACACAGCTGATAACATACAAGCTGCTACAGACATCCAAAGCTCAAACATCTGGAGGTGTTTGCTCTTTTCTGGTTTTAGCAGTATTATGTGGCAACATTTGACTTGTGCGGTCTTTAGCGGTCTTGCCTCTTAATTCCTATTCTGCTTTCAGGTGAAACAAGTAGGGCCAGTATTTCCTTGTTCAGAATTATTGCTTCAAGGAGATGTTCCAAACACGAACGCTGCAGTGTGAGTCTGAGTTTCCCAACACTTACTGAACTTTTCAGTTATAAGGAACTCAAGCCCAAACAGTAAGTTGAATGGCAAATAAAAATACCTTTTGAGTTAGTTTTGCACAGAATTTTTCTGTAGACAGACATCGTGGATGCTTCTGAAAAATACTGCGGTGGCCTTAAGGCCGACAGATGTATAAGACATGCTTTGGAAATGTAAGCAGCACTCTGCTTATTTGCACGTTGTTGGTGCAATTTTAGTAATTTTATTACTAATGTTATTTAGTAATTTTATTTGTCTTATTACATTTCAGTACAAAGCATCCAAAGGTCTTGATCCTGCACATATTATCTGAACGTTACTTCAGCACCCAATAGCTCTCCCAAAGCCCCAGTTATACTCATTCAGTTATTCTGAATGAGTACCTTGGAAGATTTATCTCCACATTAAATGAATTCGTAAATGCAGATTCCATTTAAGGACAGAGATATGGTAGCAACCTGCTTTTTATTAGTAGAAGTACTTACATCCCATTGTGGAATAATTACAGGTGGTTACATGTAGTTCATTTCTTGATGGATTCAAAAAATCTGTGTGTTCAGACACAAATATGAAGGGAAGCAGTATATTATGCTCACTATCCAAAAGATGAGGAACAAAAGTATCACATAACTGCAGTCCATATTTTGTCTTCATTCGTACCCACTATGTTGCCTCGGCAAATAAGTCTGCAAATCTTCTGTTTGCACTGGGCAATCGCATGAAGCCTTCCACCATTATAGTGAATGTTTCCCCAACAGTGTTGCATCTCCTGTAATATGAAAATACAAATTCATTATTTACATTAGTAAAAACAGCTTTCTGACACACACAGTGCTGCCTTTGGTAACAGATCCCTGCTGCAGCTGCCTCTGGCACGTCTGTGGGGCATATGGGCAAAGGAAGGCTTTTATTCCTGTTTATGTGCCAGAGGAAACAATGTTCCCTAGAAATCATTATCAGTATTAAATTTCAGATCAAGAAGTGGAATAGAGAGGATTTAATGCATCTTTAGGCCAGTTGTAGAAGTTCTGATTTGGCCTGTGTGTCTTTCTCGTAAAAATAGGAAAAAAGTCATCATGACAGAACAGGGGATAAAGTTTCAAGGATAGCTGGTAAAAGAAACAACTGGCATTCTTTATGTTCTTATGTTTTATACACAGTATGTAAAGTATAAATTGTGTATTAAATAACTATTTATATACATAGCAGAACTTGTATAGATTATTTGCAGACATTTTTTCAGAAGTAAATGCCACTGGAAGACGTTTTGTCCAGCAGTGCCATCCCTACCCCACAGTTCTGACCACATCACAGAGTATCTTTTCATGTCAATTTTTACATATTGGCTTCTCATTTAACCTCCACCACTACCACATTAGTGCCTGTGGTTTGTAGTTAGATATGTTTAAAGGAAGTGTAAGTGGAAATAGCTGCTGCCTTTAGCTTTCCCTCAAAACAGAAAAATAAAACCCTAACTTTAGTACAAATTGATTTTCCCTACAATTAAGGAATTGTAGGAAAAACTACGATAGCTTTTGTGGAAAATAACATTTATAATAAGTATAATTTGACATTGAATGGCCTTTAATACAGTCAAGGTGAAATGACTAGTATAATATTGGAATTAACCATAATATAAATTCCAGAATTACTCATTCACCTATTCAGGAGACATTAGTGAGAATGTTAGGGATACATTTCATATCATACAGCTTTTAAATACAAATCTGCCAGTTCTTGTTGATTAGTATATTTAAGTGTCCAGCATTCAGAAGTAATCCTTGTAAAGAAAAAGTACAATAACTAACAATGCTAATGAGTTTATGTTGGAAAAATATTTATCTTGCTGTTCTACAACTTGAAGACACACAGAGGCTGTTTTGGAAATACTCCGTGCAACTGTTTTGAATAGCATCTGTATCATTTACTTAATGTCCTCAAAATATTTGGCTATTTTTATCACCATTCTGGAAGTTTTTATAAAGCTGGTGGTTTTTGTCTTCTACATTTAGTAAAGAAATGTAAATAGCAGTGGCTTGTATTTTTATTGTTCTGTATAATTTTTAATATTTTCACGTTTTTCTCCTAGATATTATGGAAGAAGGAAGTAGTGTTGCAGTATTGATGCCAAGTATTGGAGAACAGGAGGCTGTACTGATCTCTGAAACAGTCATTGGCCCAACACTGCAAAACAGTGAAGATCAGAGAAAATGTAAAACTGATCCATTAATCCACGTTATCCAGAAGCTAAGCAAAATAGTTGAAAGTGAGAAATCGCAAAGATGCCTTTTAATAGGGAAAAAACGTTCCCATCCTGATGCTTCTGCACAGCCCTTTGATACAGCGAATCTTTGTGAAATCCCAGCTAAAGCAATTGAGCTATCTGTTATTGCTACTAAAAAGACTGAAGAGTTACAAGCTGACTATTTTGTGACTGAATGTCTTCCACAAAGCAAAAAGAAGGTGACATGCTACCAGTGCAGTCTATGTAAATTTCTATCACCTTCTCTCTTAACGCTACAAGAACATATAAAACAACATGGGCAGAAAAACGAAGTGATACTGATGTGTTCAGAATGTCATTTTACTTCTAAAAACCAAGAAGAACTTGAATCTCACTTCCAAAATCACCATGAGAATGAAGGTAAAAATAGCATCCAGACAAACGTGCAGCAGTGTGTAAATGCGCCAAGTTCATTTTTGCAAGGGACAGTGGAAGGAAATGTCAAATCAGGGGCTGGAAATACAGAATGTAAAGATACCACTCAGTCTAGTCACATATCTGAAATGGGTAGGAGGAAATGGTATACCTATGAGCAGTACGGCATGTACCGATGTTTAATTTGTCGGTACACCTGTGGACAGCAACGAATGTTGAAAACGCACGCTTGGAAACATGCAGGTGAAGTTAACTGCTCCTATCCTATCTTTGAGGAAGAAAATGAAACTGCCAACTTGTCGGAGGCAGCAGTAACTCGTACACCTCACAGCATGGACACAGTTGTTCTTTCTTTGGAAAACAATGAACTAGATATCCATAGTGAACCTACTCTTCAGCTTCAGATTTGCAATTCTGAGCAGCTGTCATGCAAATCACCAGTAGGAACAAATGTAAAAGAGGATGAGATGGTAAATCAGTCTGTAGTACATTCTCCTACTACAGAGGAGACTGTTTCAGATACAGAACAGGATAATTTGATAACTGATAGCCTACTTTCATCAGCACAGAAGATCATTAATTGTAGCCCAAATAAAGAGGGTCACGTTAACGTAATAGTCGAGCGTTTGCCAGGTGCTGAAGAAAGTGTCCTACAAAAGCCTTTCTTGATGAACACTGACATAGAAACAGAAAAAAAGTTTGTATCGGAGGAATCCAGTGCTACCTCTGAAGAACCCAATGGAGTGTGTCATTCAGGTGAAATCCAAGAAGTAATAATAGGATGGAATAATACTGAGAAAAAAGATAATGAATTAAGCTCTATAAAAAATGTAACAACTGATGAAAATGCACCTCCTGTACGAAGAAGGACAAATTCAGAGTCTTTACGACTACACTCACTAGCTGCAGAAGCTCTTGTTACAATGCCTATCAGAGCTGCAGAGCTAACGAAGTCCAGCTTGAGGACTTTGACTGGGGAAGACTCTGTGGATGCAGATACAGGGCAGGGAGAGGCTGATGGCCCAGGCATGGCTCGTTCTAGAGTGGCATCCTCGCTTAAGAATCCATCAGAGGAGTTTACTGGCTTAAACCAAAGTGAATGTGCAATAGTTGAGATACAGAAAGAAAGGCCAGAGTTATCAGAAGCACCAATTAAAATGGGCATCAGTATGTCGCTACTCACTGTCATTGAAAAACTGAAGGAGAGGACAGATCAAAATGCTTCTGATGATGACATTTTAAAAGAATTACAAGACAACGCGCAATGCCAAAATGCAAATGATGCAAATATTCCAGGAAGTAACCTAGTAGAATATATACCTAATGTAGACCGACCCTACCGCTGTCGCCTCTGCCACTACAGCAGTGGTAATAAGGGCTACATAAAACAGCATTTGAGAGTCCATCGTCAGAGGCAGCCCTATCAGTGTCCTATCTGTGAACACATTGCTGACAATAGCAAGGATTTAGAGAGCCACATGATCAACCACTGCAAAACAAGAATGTATCAGTGCAAGCAATGTGAAGAATCTTTTCATTATAAGGTAAAGTTATTTCCTGAGTTTGCCTATAATAGCTAAATAACCTGTTTTCCTGCTTTTTTATAACTGTTGATCCTGCTTTCTATCTACATTCATTCTGACATCCTGGCTTCATTTTCATTACAATTGGAGATTATTGCCAGCAGTACTTTCCAGATATACCATTCAGCTATAATTACTTTGCCTTACCCACTGAAATAAACTATCTTCCTCACGTAAGTTATTTTCATGAGAACCATCTAATGGACATCTTAATATCCTGTTCTTCTGCTAACCTGTACCAGCTAAAGAAGTGGAAGCTTCAGAGAACTTAATAGCTGAAACTTTAAAAGAGTGCTCAAACATTCAGACTAGTTGGAAGTGTGAGCAAAAGTAATAGTAACTGGTGATAATGAGAGAAACTGAAACAACTTATTTTCTTTCTTCCTCTGTCATTTGGGGCTTGATTATCTGTAGAACTGAGATCCAAAATATGACATGCCAGAGCAGAATGTTGTATTATGTCAGTATTAAGCATTAGTGCTGGTGCGTGTGCTCGTATATACTCAGTTCAGTAATTAGGAACATAGAATAAATAGCAACAGAATACAGTCTTAAAACTGAAACTCTTGTAGGCAGTGGTAGTGTAAATTTTCCCCTATTTCCTGTTGTCTCGTCCTAATTTAAAAAAAAATGTAGAGATTGGGTAGAAAGGCTGCCCCTCCTTGCCAGGCAAGTAGAAACTACAGTAACATATTCTTAAGTCAGTAGGCAATAAGAAAATTGAACCTATTTTCACACAAACCATCCTCTAGCCTCTCCTCTCATATTGCTTTTGGAGTATAATCATTCTGGTGGAATAACTGTTTGCCACTTCTATATGGAAATGGAGGAAGAAGGACAGAAGGGAAAAGTAAAAGCTTGAAAGCAAAAAAAATCAACACCTTGTGGTATATCTGTGTATGAAATGCATATTGGCACTTTTCTAGTGAACGGATTTTATAAAAATTAACACAAATCACATAAGCATCTCAGTTACTTTCATCAACCCTTTATGTTATTAATTGATTTATGTATTTTGGTTTTGTTTCTAGTAAACTAACTGAGGGATAATCTGTGTATACATTAATGTACATAGTATAACAGTTGTCTTTAACACTTGAGTAACAATGTGTAAATCACTGCAGTGTCTGAAGTAGCCAGTGAATGTTTATTTAAACATGGGAAACTGTGTTTTCAGAGCCAACTGCGAAATCATGAGAGAGAGCAACACGGTCTTCCAGATATCTTTTCAACATCCACGTCCAACAAACTAACAGTTTCCAGTGAAGGAGATGAAAGAGAAGGTACTGTCTGTATTGTCACTTGAAATTATAAAAAGTTATCTGTAAAACTGCTTGTTTGCTGTACTTGTAGGCTTACTGTTTTTCAGATCTCTTTTGGGCCAAAATGTTTTCATGTCTATTCCTCACCTAAATGCATGTAAATGTGCAAACTTACTGTAAACGATCCATTGTGAGATCTCCTATGGACATTTGTTAGTAGGCAGGACATTTTTTGCATGTGTAATTAGATCCCATGTTTCTTCTTTTTGCAAAAACAATTAAAATACAGAGAACTGGTATGGATTATTACTCTGCTATTTTAACACTTTGTTTCCTTTCTTCAGCAGCTACAGTATTTGTCAAATAGCCTGAAGTAAACAGAGGCAGCCTTTTTTTAAACTCACTATGATAACATAGTTTGATATCAGCATATATATACAATGCTGTCCATTCTATGATTAAAAAGTTCTTTTTAAATTATGAAATGTCCAAAGTTTATTTTAGCTCTAGAGAAGCAAATGTAAGGCATTTGAAAAATTATCTTTAGTCGTTACCAGGGTAACAATAGGGCATTTTCTAAATGTTTGGCTACCTATGTAATTTAATCATGGTTTTTCTCTGAAGGAAAACCAAACACACTTGATGTGTAAAGATGGTGAAATAGGGCGAAAACAGCCAATACTTGAAGTTTAGGGAAGATGTAGTTTTAAAATCCTTTGGGTATCCTGTGATCTTAAAATCCTTTGAGTAGCTAGGAGGACCAATATTTAATATTATATTTCCAGTGCATCCTCTTCTCTGGTGAGTTAAAGTTGCTGAAAATATTTACAACACTTCTTTAGGCAAGACTGTAATTTTTAGTGCTTGGCAATTTTAGAGCGCTGTGGGAAAACGCAGTAATTATATCACCTCTCAACAACTGTGAGCCAAAATATTTCACATTTTGTGTACGTAGCTCTTTTCTGTCCCACCTATGGTCTCTATTTAGATAGC
Source organism: Bambusicola thoracicus (assembly GCA_002909625.1). NCBI lineage: Eukaryota > Metazoa > Chordata > Aves > Galliformes > Phasianidae > Bambusicola > Bambusicola thoracicus. Next base: position 4,109 of record PPHD01003367.1, on the reverse strand, counting down.
AAAATGTGTACTGTAGTAGTACATAGATTGCAGATGGAAACTCTGGGTTCTACTCTCGCCTCGCTGACACTAGCACAGACACTGGAGCAAAAAGATACTAACCAGCATGAGGCAGGTTGGATGGCCTGAACCATTAACAGTTTGTCCAAAGCAATACGGTACACATCAGAAGAGAGATCCGTAACTCTCGACTTACATTCTGTTAGCTCACACTGCATCTTTTTTCTGGCTTTCAGTGTACAAGTTAGAAAACAAAGATGGCTTTGGAAGATACTATATTTTAAAAAGGTGTTGGATTTTATATCCTGACCTTGTAACTTAACTTCCATGAAAGAGGAGCCTCTGTTCATGAAAACTTCCTGCTTTTAATTACTTTAGAGAATTTAAAAATATTGATTTTTGCTCATTACTTATAAAAGTGCTACATCCAGGCACTTTAATTGACTGTTTACCCCACATGAAATTTAGTACTGTGATTTGAATGAAAACAGTTCTCCTTTTAAAGTTGTATTAACTCATACTTTGGAATGCTTAAATTATTTCAGAACCAATTTATAATCAAATTGCAGCACCACTGCAGTACAGCAATCTCTTGTCAAACAGATGTCATCCCTATAAAGCAACACAGAACAAAGAAGTTTATGGCATAGCATCTGTTTATGTGAAAGATGCCTGAGCTGGAACAGTTTCATTTCTTGTTTATGAAATAGTTAGTCCTAAAAGTCTCTTTATTCATCATGGTTGTACAATAAATTAAAAGGGAGCACGGTGACACTGGATATGATTGGATTGTAAATGTCTAATAATGAAGGAATAGGGTAATAAGCAGAATTACAGGAACACCTGTTACTGTTGCAAGAATAAAGACCTCTGGTTTCCATGCTCACTTTCAAGAGACCCGACGTCCTCAACCCAGAAAGCAAAAGAGCCCCTACAACCTCAAGAAATAAGCCATCAGAGGAGGCAGGGACAGCACTGCTGCTTCATTTCAGCTACAGATTATATGGTGTATTATAATTTATGAGCATTTTGTTGAAGGGATAAAACTAAAGTAGTGATTGATATAAATAATTGCTCCTAAGCATGTGCTACTGGATGGTTAGCCCCTTATAACTATGCACTAGATAATATGTTTGCATAACACTTTAAAAATCTCATTAGATACTGTTTGCTTTAAGCTTACTGCCCAATAAAATACCAAATTCATAACAGAAAATACATTTAGAAGCTGTTTTTCTAAAGTTTTGGCATTAATGATGGAAAATCCATTCAAGTACATCATGCAGTAGCTCAACCTTCATAAAACTCCTGCTCTACAGTAGATCTGCAGCCCAGTGTCTTTGTGTTTATCGGAGTTCTGCATAAATGTGCATTAATAAAAGAATAACTACAGTCTCCAAGGGTAAAATTAAGAATGTTTTGATAATTTGCATTAAATATTTTTTAAACAGCAATAAATTTTAAAAAGCTATATGAGAATATAGTAGGAAAAAATAGATATACATTTTGCTTTAAGAACATTAATATTGAATTGCAAAGAGTGTTAATTCCATATTACTTTTTTATTTAAATGCCAGGTGAGTGAGCAATTTGGCATGTTAAATTTGAAGTTAAAAGAAGCATTTTTATTTATCTTTGTACACTCAGGATTATTAAATTTTGGTTCAGACTCTCTGTGCATTCTGATTGCTATTTTATTTTACATGACATATTATGTATTCTTCAGAATAACCCTCTGGTCTACATGCCCTACATAATTATTTCAAATGCTGAACCAAAAATGCTAATTTTTGGAGTAGCTCTTCACAATATAATGTGATAGTTTGTGCTGGAGATGTTCTTCATAGGAACATGAAGAGTTATGGAAGTTCTTGCAAGATATGAGCTTTACTTTGTCTCCCATACATTACACAATAAACCATATATTTATTTTGGTCTTGGGATGTACCTTAAAGTACCCATTAGAGAAATCCTCCAGGGATCTGTATCAGTTCCTTCAAAGCTCCTGTACATAACTGAGATTAATGGCTGAACTGTTCACTCAGCTAATAGCACTTTGTATAACAGTGAAGTGAACTTCAACACCTTACTTGCAACTGGAAAAGTAGAATTCTAAAACTTAGGTTACTGAACAGGCTAGATGCAGAAAGGAAGCCCTTAGATGTTAATTTGATGCTTCTTTTGACAGTAGTGCTGATTTAAATAGCTCCAATCTGTTGTTCCTTTGTATTTCTGCTATTATCTCATTTGAGGAGTGTGTGAAGGCTGCACGATTGGCTGGAGAGGGAAGAAGACCCGTATAAAAACACCATTCCTGCTCCTAAACGTTAATATTTCAACCCAGATATATTACATTATTCAGTGAGGGAGCAGGAATAGGACTGGTAAAGTCTACGAAATCATGTCCCAAAAATATTCAAACTGTGCACTTGCGGGCACACATTTTCCTGTGTTAAATTAGTCATTAGCCTTTGTCTCTGCAACCATTAATTTTTCAAGAGTCTCCTTCATTCTGGAAGAGAAAACGATTTTTATTGCAATTGCTTTTCAGTAATTTGGAGAAGTTGCAAATTATTTTTTAATACATCTGGTCAGTATCTTTTTTTTTTTTAAGTCATCTCAGATCCTTCTAAAAGTGGATGATAAAAAGAGTCTGAGTGCTTCACGAGACCATTTGCTTGTCTTTACTGTATTTGCCAGTTAGAAACGTATCCTTTATCAGTGCCCATCTTTTTTTCTTCATTTGATTCATTCTCTCACATTTTCCCAGCTTTTGCTGTAGCCCAGGATTTTGACCCCATTGGAGGAAGAATGGAAGTGTTCATAGAGCGTAAGAACGTGTCTTCCTAGAAATTTAGTAAGTCCAGGAAATGGTAGGGCAAATGCAGAACAGCATGGTAAACAAAATACACCTCTATTATCTCTATGTCCATTGCCAGTTTGCTCCAGTAAAGTATTACCTTTAAAGTTAATTCACGTCTCATAATTTTCAGCTGTGCTGAAATTATCAGCTGAGAACTTCATACAATGCTGGATGCAAATCTTTAAAATGTTGTATTTTTTTATGCAGGAAGTAAGGCTTCAGTTCAGAAACTGTATAGATGTGATGTATGTGACTACACCAGCACAACTTACGTTGGCGTACGAAATCACAGACGAATCCATAACTCTGATAAGCCATACAGGTAAGTGTCTCAGTTATTGCTAACTAATGCTAGGCTCGTAGACTGCTTTTTTTAACTACAAAGATTATTGTATTGCACATGGAATTTTGAACATATTGTTAAAGAATGTCAGTGCAACAATTTTACTGCAGCTTTGAAGAAGCCACACTTACTGTTTGACTCAAACTAGGTAATTAAGATTTGCTATCATCTCCAGGATGTTATGTGAAAACAGCTTGCTTTCACTTTGAAGCATCCAGATGTGCAAAGGGAAGCAAATACTTTATAATATTCAACTTTGCCCCCTAGTAATAATATATTTAGCAAACTCCTTTAACACTTTATTTTGGATTTGCCTTCTTGCAAAATGTTCTCCATTGCCATTAAGCTTTATTTTAAAGCAGTAAATCAAACAGCAAGATACACATTTCTTTTTGAAGGAGGTTGGAGACGAGGTGTGTTCATAATGTATTGGCTTATTCAGTTTGGCAGAGTTCTGCCCGTTGTCATGTTTTCAGCCCCCTTACCTTTTATACAGGTTTCAAACAGTATTAATGCATTTGGCATCAGATACAGCTTTTCTATAAAGGATGTTACGTGGATATATGTAGAGACTTTGATATCTAAAATTGGCTGTAATACTGTATAGTTCAGTTCCTCAGCAGAAAAAAACAAAGCATATTACATCAACTCCTGCAATTTAAATCTGCTTATTTGCTGTGGATCTCTGTCCCTCTCTAGTGGCTAGAAAATAGATGTGAGTTAATACAATTTTTATCTTTTTAGCACAATTCTGGAAACTCATCTTAACACCTGACAATGCTGAGCTCAGTCTGGGCCTTTCTTTTTTGGCTAAACTATAAAACAGAGGATGTTTGATTTTGATTTGTGCATTATAATGATATCCCATATCACTGGCAAAAGTTTGCAAGATGTTTGCTCAGA
>PPHD01003366.1:0-29784 GCA_002909625.1 Bambusicola thoracicus | reverse complement strand
AAAAAAGAAGAGCATTTTAAACCAGAAGAGTTACTTCACAGCCTTTATCCAGCAAGTCCAAACGTAATTGATTGCTTTGGAAAGAGCTCAGCTTCACAGAGGAATTGTTGGATACATCATCGGTTTTCCTTACACTGCAATCTAATGTCACAAATTATTTATCAGCCTTCATTTGTGATTGCATTTGACCCTTATGCTTTATACATACTGAAATACATTTATTACCTCGAAAATGTTACAGACAAATTATTGCTTTGGATGGAGGTAGGAATATAGCTGGAGTATTTTTTAGTATTTTTTATCTTTTCTAAACATGAAAATATGCAACCACATCACAAAAGATAAAATTAACAGTGATATCTCAAGCATAAAGAAGCTTTAAAAAGGAGCATAATTGAACCTCATTGCAGGCATAAATGCATTAGCTGTTAAATACTTTTACCCAGTGAATGTATTTGAGCACATACTTGGCTTTATGCATGTGCAGTGTTCCCCCTAGCAATACAGTAAAACAAGTGCTAGATCTAAAGCAAGTGCTCCAGTTCTATGATTTTCAGACAATTGACTACAATGATCATTTGGCGAAGAAAACAGATGGTACTGCTAGAAACCTCAGAAAGCTTTTCCATAAATAAAGTTTCTATTTTGATCACAAATGATTCTTGAATTGAAAAAGCTAGAGATGAAGATGAGGCTTCTGTCCCTTAGTTGTTATTAACACAAAAGAGATGGAGAAAAAACCCGATACCCAAATCACAGAGTCATAGGATGGCTTGGTTTGGAAGGGATCCCACGGATCATCAGGTTCCAAACCCTCTGCTGCAGATAGGGTTGCCAACTGCTAGATCAAGAACTAGATCAAATTGTTAGGGCCCCATCCAACCTGGCCTTGAACACCTCCAGGGTTAGGGCATCCACAACCTCTCAGGGAAGCCTGTGCCAGCACCTCACCACTCTCTCATTGAAAGCTCATTGAGCTCCACGTAAGCTCAAAATCTTTCCTTTGTTGCAGTACTCCAGATGGGGCCTCAGGAGGACAGAGTAGAGAGGGACAATCACCTCCGTTGCCCTGCTGGCCATCTGTCTTTCGATGCAGCCCAGAATACCATTGGCCTTCTGGGTTGCAGTGTTACGTTGTTGGCACATGTTAAGTTCTTCATCTCCTAGGACCACTAAGTTCTTCTCAGCAGGGCTGCACTCATAGAATTCTATTCCAAGTCTGTAAATGTAACTGGGATTACCCCAACCCAACTTTCCACTTTGCTTTATTGAGCCTCATTTGGTTCACATGGGTGCACCTTTTGAGTTTATCAAGGTCCTTCTGAATGGCATGCCTTCCTTCTGCTTCATCAACTGCACAACTCAGCTTGGTGTCATCAGAAAACTTGCTGCGTGTGAACTTGATCGCATTATCAATGTCACTGATAAAGGTGTTAAAGAGCATTGATCCTAAGACAGACCCCTGGGGATACTGCTGATCACTGGTCTCTACTCAGCTATTGATCCATTGACTACAACCCTCTGGCTGTGACCTTCCAACCAGTTCCTTATACACCTAACAGCCCATCTTTCAAATCCATATATCTCCAATTTAGAGATAAGGATGAGGTGGGGGACCATGTCAAAAGGCCTAGCAGAAGTCCAGGCAGATTACATTAGTTGCCCTTCTCTTTGTCCACCAATGTCATCACTCCATAATAGAAGGCCACTAGATTGGTCAGGCATGACTTTCCCTTTGCAAAGCCATGCTCGCTGTCTTGGATCACCTGTTCATCCCTCACATGCCTTAATATGTCTTCCAAGAGGATCTGTTTTATGCTCTTCCCAAGCACAGAAGTTAGACAGTCACCTGCCTGTAGCTCCCTGGATCGCCTGTCCTCCCTTTCTTATAAATGGAATAGATGTTTACACTTTCCAGTCCCTGAGGACTTTTCATGACAGCCATGGCTTTCAAATATGATGGAGAGTGACTCAGAAACTATATCAACCAGCTCCCTTATGGGATGCATGTTGTCTGACCCCACAGATTTGTGCACATTCAGTCTCATGAGGTGGTCTCAGACTTGCTCTGATCTTATAGTGGAGGGGATTTTGTTCCCCTAATTCCTAACTAGAGTATCAGGGATGTGAGGTTCAAGGATGTGAGAAATAGGAGAATTCTGGCTGCCAATGAAGACCGAGGCAAAGAACTGATCAAGTACCTCAACCTTTTCAATATTTACTGTAGCCAGTTCTCCTTCCTCGTTTATCAGAGGAGGTACTCTCTCTTTCGCCTGGTTCTTCTGAGCAAAGTACCTGTGGAACACCTTACTGTTGTTTCTAACATCACCCAACAAGTTTACTTCCATGTGTGCCTTGGCTTTCCTAATCCCATTTCTGCATGTCTGGACAGCATCCCTGTATTCTTCCTAGGTGGCATGTTCTTGTTTCTACTGCCTGTTGATGTCTTTTTTTTCCCTCCATTTGCCCAGCAGGTCCTTGCCAATCCAAAATGGTTTCCTGCTTCTGCCTGATTTCTTATTCTGAAGGATGGAGATCTCTTGTGCTCAAAGAAAGGCATCCTTAAAAGAACAGCCAGCTTTGCTCCACTCCTTTGTCTCTAAGGAGAGCTTCCCAGGAGACCTTGTCCAACAATTCTTTAAACAGCCTGAAGTTCACTCTCCTGATGTTCAGGGGTCATAACTCTACTCTTTGCCAGTCCTAAATTCCTCATGAACCAGGAAATGGTTGCTGCGGCCCAGGGTGCCTCCAATCTTAATGTCTTTAACAATCTCTTCTGCATTGGTGAGCACTGAGTCCAGCAACACGTCACCTCTGGTTGATCTGTGCAGTACTTGAACCAGAAAGTTAGTGTCAATGGACTCCAGGAGTCTCTTGGATCACCTGCAGCTCACTGTGTTGTCTTCCCAGCAGATATCCAGGTCGTTGAAATCCCCCAGTAAGATGAGAGCCTGCGAGTGCAACACTTCTTGCAGCAAGAAGACCTTGTCAACAAGCTCCCCTTGATCAGGTGGCCTGTAATAAAGCCTGACTAGCAGATGTCCCTTAATGGTTCAATCCCTAATTTTAACTCACAGGCTCTCAACCTGTTCCTGACTGTTTCACAGTCACCCCTTCACGTTTATCTTCTTTTTAACATAGAGGGCAACTCCCCCATCCCTTCTAAAAATGTTATAGCCCTCAATGGTGCTAATGGTATTCCAGTTATGTGAAACATCCCACCATGTTTCCATGCTGGCAATAAGATCATAGTTTTCCAAGTGCACCATGGTTTCCAACTCCTCCTGCTTACTTCCCATGCCACATGCATTGGTATAGAGGCACTTCAGTTGGGCTTTCGGACACTTTATCTTCCAAGAGGAGTCCTCTCACAAACCTCCAGAACAAGTGAGGTTTTCTCTCGCTGCTTACTAAAGTGACAGTGTTTCTTGACTCTTTATTACTCAGCAGTACATCCCTTTCCCCCAGCAGCTCTAGTTTAAAGCTTTGGTGATGAGCCCAGACATCTTGCTGCCTAGTATATTTTGCCCCTTCAGGTCAGTTGCGTTGCATCTCATGTCAACATTCCTGGTTTATCAAAGGTGCAACTTAGATCATAGATCTTAGATCATAGATAGCCTTCAGCATGACACCACTCGTCCAGCCTGTCATTTGACTGACTCATTCTATTCCTTCTGCCCAGATGCTATTCTCTAACAGGGAGAACTGAGGAGAACACTGTTTGCTGTCCCAATCCCTTCTACATTTTCCAAAGGCCCGTAAAGTCCTTTTTGATATTTTTGATTTCCTAGTCACAGCTTCATGCAACCCAGCTTGAAAGACTAGGAGGGGATAGTGGTAATCCAGCTTTATCATACCTGATATCCTTGTCTTCATGTCCCAAATATGGGCCCCTGGCAGGCAGTAAACCTCTCTAAAGAGGTTATTTGGACAGCAGATGGGTGCCTTAGTGCCTCTCAGCAAAGAGTCTCGAATTACTAAGACCCTTTGCCTTCATTTATTGGCACCAGTTGTGACTTGGTTCCTCAGCTGGACCTTTTTAATGTGATCATCCTGTTCCGGTATCAAGTTGTCATCCATACCTTCTTCTCTTTCCCAGACCAGAGCTTGAAATCTATTAGTTAGTGGGACTTCAGGAGCAAGGGGAGTCTTCTCCTTTTGTCCCAAGCAGAGATTAAGTTACAGTCTTCCTCATCCTGCATGTCTTTACCCTGTCTCAGGTGGGAAGCCTGTTATGTTCTTTCCCTGGCTGGGTGGGGGTGTGGTCCCACTGCTCCTGGCCCTACCCCTGGCATGCCAAAGTGCTGCCACCACAAGGAGGGCAGTGGTGCCAGGCATCAGCTACCTGATAGGTGCTCCCCTTCCCTTGCAAGGCTGTTCCACACTTGGTACAGCATGCACCTGCCCTGGAGCAGAGCACCTCACAGGAAAGCTCTACCTCTATCTATCACAGCTGATGAGCTAGTTGTTATCTACTCAGTGTAGCGCTATCGTTATGGACCAGGCCCTGGGAAACCTTATCTAGATGTGGTGTCCCTGTTCATTGCAGGGGAGTTGGACTCGATGGCCTTCAGAGGTCTCTTCCAACTCTTTCTATGATGCTATGATTATCTATGGTATTATAATAAAAATACATGGTTTTTTCATCTTTGATTTTCTTGGGAGAAAAAAAAAAAAACAAACAGAACATATACTTATGAATTTATTCTAATATCCATACTTTATAACTATACAGACTTTGTGTTTTACTTATTACTAACATTAAAAAGTATCACATTCAGCAAATGCTCTTGCATCTCAAACTCTATCAGACTAAGTCAAAAACACGGGAACCCAAGATGAAAGATGAATCACCTTAAAAAATATTAATCATGAATCCTAAAAAAAACTGTGAGACAAAACATTGGTGAAGTCACTTCAAAAATATTCAGATGATTTTGTAGTCTGTTTCTCAACAGCTCCATCTGTTTCTATTCCATTTAAATGCAAATTAGACTTCTATAACCTCTGGGTTCTTAACAGATGTTGTCATGAAGTTGAGCATTTTTACATAAGCAAAAGCTAAAGAAATTAATTGCAGGCCACCCAATGTTTCCAAAAGGCAACAGCCTGGTACTTCCAGATTGTATTACTCCTTGCAAAACATTCTAGACATACTTTTATTTTAATTTTTTGTGGCTTTAATTGTGAATTTAATCTGTCAGGTTTTCTTCTGACCACTGGCAAGTAATACCATCTAACATAGAGGCTGACGCTGGTTCTATTGTGTGTTGGTGTGCAGAAATGATTGAAAGAAATCTGTAACCACTGCAAGCAGCAGCACCGTAGTTGTGCTGCTGAGCATATGGTTTGCAGTTTGCTAGCAGTCTGATGGGCTATCAAGGAGAAGGAATGCACTGGATATGTTGCTGGCAGAGAACAATTGCCATTGTCCTAAATGATGAGATGTAGACAGGACAAACAAGCCTCACTGGACACCAACACAAGACTCAAAGAGCATCTGCTTTCACGCTGTTCGTTGTCTGTACAATCTGGCATCTCACAGCCTAACCTTTTATGACAAAATGGTTTTAAGTTTCTTACCACTCTTAGCCTAGTGAAAGAGTAATTGTCTCTTCTAGCTTGGTTAAGATTTTCTTAAATAGTTGTTTCTTTCCTTACTGAACTAGGTTGGCTTTTCAGAAACGGGTAATACTTGAACCTCCTCTTGCAGCCTCTGCTCTGAGAAACAGTTCTGAAAATCCAGACTCCTCAAGTAAATTGTTATAACAATGAGGGAATACTACAAGCAATACAGAACAATTCAAAGGTAACTCAAGATCATACATCACACTATAGCAAGAAACTGAGTTCCTATAATTTAAGTATGTCACTGATATACTACTGATCAAACAGCTTTGGTCTTCTGATTTCCTCAGAATATAAATTAGCTATTTTTTCAGCAACTGTGAATTTCATCTTACCAAGAATTAAAGCTAACGGTGTTTGATACCCTACAGAATTATAGCTATGAAGTACCTGATTAGTTTTAATTACAGATCCTTTATCTACTGGAGAAAGACAGTGTCTAGGACTGCACTCATTCCATATTCTGTGCTTGTTAATGATGACTTTACTTGGCTATATTTTTGATATTGATTTATTACAATGTTATTAAAATGTTGAAAGAAAAACAGCAGAGAAAAATACTAATGTTATGTGGCAATGAAAATATTGTGTTTCCTATCAACAATCAATTCTATTGTGCATCTTTTTTTTTCTTTTCCTCATTACTTGGAAAAGGATTTATAATCTGTGTTAAAAGAGTTGAATACATCTGAGCTAAAGTATAGCATTTCACATTATTTTGTAATTTAAAAACAGCTATTTTAGCTATTAAAAACAGAAAAAGAAATGGAAAAAAAAATAAAAAGCAAAAAGAGGGAGAAAAAAAAAAGCCTTCAAGTAACTGAATATCTATTAATCTCTTCTGGAAACAATAAAGGTGCCTATTTGTGCAGTCCTCTGGATAGGTTTTCATCCCGATCAGGACTAGTTTCTATTTAAGACATTTCACTCAACAAAAGATTCTAGGAAAAAAAATACCACACTGTAGGTTCTCCTTCACGCTCTACAAAGGAGGCCTTGCATGCAGGCTGCTTTTAAGCATGGTTTTACTCCTGTCATCTGCCACAGAAAAGCACAGCAGGGTGGCTTGACCTTGTAAGAACAAAACACAAAGGCACATTTTTAGAAGCCCACAGATAGTACCTAAAATTTATAGAAATATTTATGTCTACATACATACTTGCACTTCTCCCCAAAAATCTTAACTGCTCAGTACCTTAGTTTAAGATGTACATTCCCTAGGAGATATGGAAGCAATTGAAAGACATTCTCTCTTAGTTACCTACCTTTCAACATTTTCTCAGTGAAATTTTAGGCATCCAGAATCTCAGGTATGATCAGGCTCATTGAATTTCTTGCTTTTAACAGAGGGAGACAGAGAAATAAACACACCAATTTGATTCTGCTATCATAGATCTTCCTCAGCACTCCTACAGAAGAGCCAGGCAGTGCTGGCAAAGACAGGAAATCAGCTCAGCCAAGCAGATCCAGCTCATGGGGAGCAGAAGGCACAGCTGTGGTGACAGATGTATCTTCTCAGCAGACTGCTGTAGCTGCAGAGCATTTTCATATCTCCACTTTGCATACCTTCACTTTCATATCCTTCACATTTCTGGATGCACAGAGTCAAGTTCAAGAAAAGTAAACTTGTTTAACTGAACCATGAGCCCGTAGCCAAAGTAGTGTTCCAGTAATCCTCAAAATGACTAATGTCACCTTTATTCTCCCATGTTACTGCCCCAGTTGTAGGATTATACAAACTTGGATATAATTACATCTGGATATGGAATTTTTGTTGATTATATTAACAATAACTTTTTTTTTTTAATTAGAAAAAATCAGTTTACTAAAACCAAAGTTAGAGTTCAGTCTCACCTTCTTGTGTATAAAGTGCTTAGCCTTAAGCACAACTACTTTCATTGTGGATGAGGAGACTTTCTTTCACTGTGACCAGAAATGGACATAAATATAAGAAACCAAACAGAACCCCAATCAGTTAATGGCATAAATTACAAAATCACAGCATGGTTGAGTTTGGCAGGGACCTCCGGGTCCTTCTGGCCCAACCCCTGACCAAGCAGGGACAACCAGATCAAGGTGCACTTCCAGGCAGCTTCTGAACATCTCCAAGGAGAAGACACTATAGTCTCTCTGGGCAAACTGTGCCAATGCTCTGTCACCCAGACAGCACAGAAGTGATTTGTGATGGTCAGATGGAACCTCCTATGTTCCAGTTTGTGCCTGTTGCCTCTTGTCCTGGGACCATCAAAAAGACACCATACTTAAAAGTGTTCTGAGTCACCAGCTGACTTTAGATTCCCAAACCATAGCACCTAACTGCTAAAATGTGATTAAGACAAAATTTGGGACCCTAAACAATACATAAGTATGATGCTGAAAATGTGGCATACAACTGCTATCTAGGCAGATACCTAAGCTTTGCAGATGTTTCTAGGTCTTAAAGTTCTTTACGTACCTATCTTTCCATTTCTTTTTATGGCATAATGAAGTGATGACAATTTCTTAATAAAAATAATAAGAATTGGAAAAAAAAATCTGAAGATACATGCTTTTCTTTTTACTATAAATCTTCAACAGTGCAAAGGTATGACTTTTCAGGCAGACTTTGAGCTTCATTTCATTGCTGCCTCTCTAAGTGCTCAGGTTCTAGATTTCATTGCTGCCTCTGTTCGTAAGAGCTCAGGTTCTGTCACCCACATAAATCCTAAGACTAAAGATGGCTTAGAAACACATATTACACTTTTCAGAGAAGTACTATAAATGGAAACACATGATGCAGAAGATGAGTAAGACCCCTTTCACCATCAGCACTACCTCTTCTCTACTTTGGAAGGAATTCAGTGTTCTCCAACCACAGCTTTTCTCAGAACAAGCTTGTCTCAGGACTAGGATTTTGGAGTTTCTCAGAGCTCGGGATTTTGGCATCTCTTCCACTATGTTTGCAGAGGAACAGCTGTTAGAGCAGACATAAGTCTGCATCATTCTCTGGTAGCCTACATTTCACATCTGTCTTCCGTTAGGTGGAATTTACCGAATCCAGATCTTGGTCCTAGGAACACACTGGATCCATCAAAACAGAAAAAAATGAAGTTTTGAATTCATGTATCGCCACTGCTTGGTCTTTCTCAGATCTATCATACTCGTGCCTCAGTTTCAATGGAAAGGTTGCACATGCAACTACTACCAAACATCTAGTAGGTGGTCATCTGAATGGTTCTTTCTGCTCCGCTGACTACACTGAGTAGATCTCCAGTGATCATCCTAGGAACACAGACATCCAGTGAAACACCCAATGTTTACCTACCAAACTCCAGTACCATCCAAGGATCTCAGATTTCCATACATGCTATTTCCTATAATAGAGTTTCAGAAAGCTATCATATGCAAACGTTGCCATTATGCCACTACTTATCATTTGTGCAGATAAACCAGAATATGCCAATGCTCCTAATTTGAAATGATGTAGTGGTATCTTTCCAGATAGAGCTAAACCTCAGCTGCCTGCAGTTTTCTCCTAGAGCTAACTGACCATGAAGATATAAAAGCTTATCTGTCAAACTGACTAACCCTTATCATTGTATTAACTACCTGACTCTCAAAATTGTTTAGTAGAGTAATACATGCTAATTAAGTACACCAAAACTTAACACTAACAATTAGTCACAGTTCCAAGCACATTAGTCTTCCCAAACTATAGTAAATGTGTGTGTGTGCATGTAAGTTTGAATTATAATGTACCAAAAAATTATTTGTAGATAACCAAGCCACACAGGGGAGGCTGAGATCAAAAGAAGAGTCTGGGTTAAAGTAACAAAAGTTAAAATGGAAATCCTGAGATAGTTTCCACTCCCAGTACTGTGCATTTATTTTGTTTATGAAACATTTAAGTAAGTGACTGAAAATACAAAAGATTTTCTTAAAGTAGAAGAGTGAATACTACTGAAGTCCTATGCTTCATTTTGCCTTTCAAATAATAGTTGTGAGAAACAAACAGCACTGAGATCCCGTAAAAAATAGCAGAAAGAAAATAGAAAATGTAGCAAATGCAGTTTTTCCTTGATGTGAAAATTTCTCCCTTGGAAAATGTCATATGACTAAAAAAGCAACACCAACTTATTTTTTAAGAATTCACCTTCAGATCCTTAAGGCAAATACTCAAAATCTGAGTAGAACCAGCAGCTTGCATAACAAGATCCTAAACTCTTTACTCTAGAGTGAACTGACTAATTGTAGTCAACTAAAGATAGATTAGACAAATCACAAATGCTTACCATTCCCCCAAGGGGAATACACTAGACAATTTGAATATATACAAACCACAAGTCAAGAAAACACTTGTAAAATACAAAAGAAAAAGAAGATCAAACACACAGAGAAACAGAGGTATGCTTCATTAAAAGGGAAGTCTAATTAAAAGGCTGAACAATTCCAGAAGGAATGGTTAGTTGCTGAGAAAGTGATATTCTAAATCAAAAAAGCAGCGTTTAGAAGAAATTCAGTTAGAATCTAGATAAAATCATTCTCTGAAAGCACCATTTCCTCCCTTCCTTCCTTCCTTCCTTCCTTCCTTCTCCCCACATACACACTTTGGGAATACAAGCTTAGAACAGACTATTGGAAAGGGAGATATTGTTTTCTATGTCTTTTGCAACAGGCAGAGAAAATGCTGGACCATTTAAGGTATGAATCTTGTTCAGTAGTGCGTTACAGGGAGTGTTGGGCTAATAGATGATACAGTGCAGGATTTTTATAACAGTTACATAACTTTTGATTTTTATAGATGGTTAGCAGCAATCATTCTGTATTGGACAATGTGAAGTCATCTCTCAAAATAATACAATATGACAGGCAAAGTGTATTCTGGCTTGATTTCCACTGGGGACTAGTAGAGAATATTTCACTGCAATGCAAACATTCCTAAATTGATCTGCTTGTAAATTCCAGAAATGGGACAAACAAACAAACAAACAAAGCCTCTGTTTTCTGAAAGAACTGGTTCCTGGTGTTGAATGAATAGAGTACTGTAATAAAGAATTATAAAAAAAATGTACTGGGAAGGGATTTGGAGGTTTCTTTTTTTTTGCTTCTCAGTGGCACTCAACATACAGAGAACATGTTACAATTAATTCAGCATGTGGGGGTAATCATGTCGTTACATAGCAATGTTTAATCTAGTTGAGGCCAGTAATCTCTGGATGTTGATCTGCAGTGTCATGTGCTGCCTTGTAGCATTTCCACATGGGCGATCTGATACTTCACAGCATTAGAATCTGCATTTGATTTCTTGCTCTCTTATCTGACTCCCTGGGGATTCAGTAAATTCAGCTGTAATTTATGACTGCCATTCTCTTTGGGCTTCGACACATACACAGCAAAGGATTAAAATCATACTTCTGAAGTAGTTACCATCCGCCCTGCCCTCCTGATGGAGACTGCCAGTCCCAGCACACTGTCTGAAAAACAGTGAAGCAACTCCTCAACATCTCAAGCATGTTTATTAAGGTGCATAGATCCACTTGAATTCGATGTTTGGCTGAGAACTGCAGCAGTACAGAAGCTGATTCATAAATCTTTGTCAGAGGTGGGGCAGCAACTTGGGCAGCCGCCATCTGAGTTTAGTCTGCTTCTGAATGTGAATGAACTCTTGGACTTCATCAGTGTTTACAAGTTAGTAAATGACAGTCCTTCCAAAAGCAATTGTTTCAGAACAACAGGGTAACTTCAGATGCTTTATAGACTGTTACTGTACTGACTGCTTTACAGATTCTCAGCTTTCATTGGTTACTTTTGGGAAAAAAAAAAAAAAATAAAAACTTTCCAAAATTTTCAAAGCCATAACTAATACAGAAATGAGGGTTTACTGCACATCCTCCTTTGATCCCCGGTATAAACTGGGTTAAGTCACAGTCTATGCTTTGGAAAATCTCTCTTTCAGTCTTCTGTGCAATTATGTCGCAAACTCAGACCTATTATTTAGCTATGCATGTAGACACTATTGCATGTTTTTATTATACAGAGTGAAAAATCAAAGTAGTTGGTGATTTTAAATGATAAATTTTTATTCTGAATATACTGTTTTTGCACAAGAATTAACACAACAGTTCTAGGATTATAAACTTTTTATAACATTATTGTACAAATTTTTACAAAAAATTATTTTTCCAGGCTTGTCAAGTTCCACAAAAGTGTCAAGAGAACACAATAAAAGGGAGAAAGACTTGCTTTGCCTTGTAAGAGGAATCAAGTCTTTTTTGCAGAAACGCACACTGAGCATTTCAATAAAAACATCCCAGAAAGCATGATCCAGACGTTCCATACAACACAAGAATAGAAGACAGCTTTGTCAGATCACAATCGCATTTTCATGGCATCTGAACAAGACAGTACTCTTTTAGCCTCAGTGAAATTATTTCTTCAAGATGGTATTTTTCTTTTAAACCATAAACAGTACAGATGCAAGTAGCTAGGAAGGTTAGGCTAACTTTTCAAAACTCTTGAATTGTTTTCAGACACTTTGTTTTAATCTTTTTACAGTAGTGTACAATGAGTATTAACAATATTAACATTGTGGTATGGAAGAAAAAAAGATCTGGCCTTTTTAAAAGGCTTAGATGTCTGATGAAACTAGGGTAAAATTTCACCTAAGATTATTAAGATTTCACCTTCAGTCGACATTCTCAAAACATTAGAGAGCACTGCAGTGCCTTGTTGACATTAATATACCTCTTAATAACCAGTGTGCTAGCATCTGAATTTTTAGGACCAGCGAGACTGAGGTTTTGTTTTGAAATTAAGAGATACTAAGCACACTTTCTGAGCTTACATGTTGATGGGAAAAAAGTTCTTAATGTCTCTTCATTGATACCAAAAAAACTCTCAACTGCAGCAAGTAACACTTGGGTTGCAAAGGTCACTTAAAAGGGATACTGCCTATTTGAACCCAGTAAGGCCAGTTTTTAAGTTAGTAAAAGGAATATTATAGGAAAAATTACAAATGACAGCAACACTTGTTGTTGTTGTTGTTGTCAAGTTAAGCAGTAAAGCCTCAAGCATTAGAAACATGAAAAATATCATACTAAAATCTTAATGATACAGGACCTAAAAATCTTGTCAATCAAACTTGCTATGTCATGTTAAAAACCTGTTACAAATATGGACCACGGTTAGTGTCTTGGCAGTAATGCTGGTTGTTTAAACAAACAAAAGGGAAAGAAAAGAAGAAACCTTTCATGTTAAGTCTTCAGATCACACTTGTACAGTACCACACTGTGAGAACTTTAATGGTGGTTATTTATCAGACGTACAGTAGGCCACATTACTTCTGTGCAAATGAAAACAGTTAGCAGTTTATCTCTATCCCTTAGTGCTATTTAAAGGATCTGAGCAAATACCAACATAGTTTATTATGTGACTTAAAAAAAAAAAAACTTTTTACAGCATATTGCAATTTGAAAATGTCTCAATGTTTCAAGACTAGGATCAAGTTTCTTTTCTTACAAAGAGAAGTTGACTACTACACATTATGTGGGAGTAAGGATATTCTTCTGCATAAGAATAAGTAGTTATCCATGGAAGATATTTCCAACTTACTGTTCTTCACATTTTGAGAGAGCTAATGTTCATATTACTTTCTGGTGTTTTGGTGTTTTGTATTTTATAGATATGTCACTTCCATATAACCAGAATCCTGAGTTTTCTATCAGACAGGTTCAATGGCTAAAAGGCGAGATGTATAGAAAGAAATGACTCTTCAAGTCCTAGAGAGGGGCAGAGAAGAGGAACAAAGAGTATTTCCCTCTCTGGATAGCCCAGGAAGGATAATGTATCTGCATTGCATGGACTTCTACCTCCTTTTTATATGTGAGCTCTCCAAGGGAAGTGGAATGAGAGCAAACGCCCCACTCGGTTTCTGTGGCATTATAGCTTTCTGCTATCCTTCTTCCTTCCTACAGACCCTCATCAAATGTTTATTAACTAACTCTGAATACAACTCACTCATGTAACCAAATTATTATAACATCTCAGTAACGTAACTTTTCCATGAGGGTTTCTTCTGGGTAGCTAAGTGAAAAATGTATAGCACTTACTATACTGGCAATCATTCAAAAAATTAAAAGAGCAAGTAATGTGTATTTTAACTAATCTTAAAGTAAAAGCAAATGAGCATATTAAGTATTGGCTTAATCCTACATACCTTGTTCCTTCATAAAATTTCATTTGACCATGTTAAGGAAAAGAAGCAGAATAGAGTTTAAGGATTAGAAAGACTTAAACAATTATTATTATTATTTGTTTTGTTTTGTTTTGTTTTAATAGAAGTGCAGTAATATAAATGGAAAAGGGCTGCAAGATTACCTTTACTCATAGCATTAACATTAGCTCACCTTCCCTGAGGAGGACCTGAAGTCATCCAACAGAGTTGGCTGTAATTTAGACCCCATGACTGTACAAGAGATATTTTTTAAAAGCTAAAATTTATTACAGAACAGAAAGTCAGTTTTTACTGTTCTCACTCATTGTACTTCCAAAGATGCGAAAATACATTGCTGGAGCCAAGGTTATGAGGAAAACAACAAACCAGCCGTGGGCACAACTAGAGTAGGCATCTGATCTTTTAAGCCATGCCATGGCTTTAAGTAGCTTCATGTTTCGTAGGGTATTAATGCATGCCCAATTGTTTTTTAAGCTTTTGACATGATCAAAATTATATCAATCAATTGCCAGCATACACATACCAATGCTTTGCATTTTCTTAATTTTTTAAAGAGCTAGTATATTGTACCATGTTAATATTTGCATATTGCAGTTTTTAGCAGAGTTATACAATATCAGCAGAGTTGCACATTCATTGGTTTAGCTGTCTTGCAATAATGTTTAGTTCTGAAAACTAGAAAAAGCACAAATCATATTTTGCATCAACACTATGATACACTGTAATATTGCAATTTACTGCACCAATCTGTATCACCAATGAAGTTGCATAAAAACAACTTCTAAAATTATTATTCACAATCAAGTATCAATGTGCATACATATAGATTCAAGGCTCCCCATTTGTTTCAATTTTTCCCAATCTCATAAATCAGGTAATTTTGCTGTTAATTTTGTTATTTTCAATAATAAATAGCAACAGTATAATTTTAATAGTCTGGATGAATTTTAAAGCAAACAAAGGGGGAACCTGATATGAACCTTAGTGAACATATACTTTCAAAAATAAATATGTAAAATCTGCTTTTTTATATACTTAAAATATCTGTACACAGGTTTTAATGTGAGATCACTATTATGTAAAAAAATCCAACTCAAACTTTTCGTTATGATAGCTAAGTTTACCCTATTCTCTCAGCTTTTCATTGCACAGTATATTCAGAGCTCTATTTCATAATATAATTTAATATGATTTGATTGCAACACATTGCAATGTTCAGTTTCTCACACAATAAAAGAACCACTCAGTTACCTTTGCAATGGACTACACTCTACCATCAAAGAAAACTAACTGAAAAACAGTAACGCAGCATCATCATCATGCAAAATACCCTTGGAAACCAACATTCAAATAGCACATATACTTTTTTTAAAAAATTATTATTCACAAGTATTTTTGTTTATCTTTGAAGGACTTGACTAATTTATATGTATATCTGCACTGTGAAAAGGAGGTGAATAGTAAATAGAAATTATTCTTCTTCTGATAAAAGATGACACCAAGATTAAGAGAATTCTTTTTAAATTACGCTCTCAAGCATCTTTATATTTTTAAAAAACAGTACTTTCCTCCTTTCTCCATTCTTTTCTTTAAATTAACAAATTATGAGCCTACCTAAATACTGCCAGCTACCTGTTCCAATTAACTCTGGAAGAATAAACCACTCGTACAGCATTTCAGTCATGCTGAGCTTCTGATGAAGACTACCCAACATTTTCATTTCACTCAAACAATTTGGACGAAACTGATGTTTACAGCAGCCATCGTGGTGCTAGCAATGTATACTGGGGAGCATACTCTCTTTTTTTTCTTTTTTTCTTTCATAAATAAATGTTCATGTAAAAGAATATAAATCTTCAAGAAATCCAAAGCTTAAAATAAATGAAAATCATATACATACGCTATGGTCAGGGGAGCCCTTTTACATGAAATCATTGAGATTACAACAATGACAAAAAATCTTAGATTCCCCAATGAAACGTGTACGGAATTCTGTTTGGGTGGCAGAGATGATGCAGCATTCACATACGTTTAAAGACTGACACTCCAATATGCAGCCACTTTGAGTGCCTTTATGAATCTCACAACGCGTGATAACCAGACATGAGCATCGGTGTTCTGCTGCTGTCTGAATAGCTGACCCTTTTTAAAATGAAACTGAGGCTGTCATTTTGGCTGGATCTTGATTAAGTTATGCAGGTTTTGTTTTAGCAAGGTCATAACTGGTAGTGTCTGCTGCCAGATAAGAGCCAAAGCAGGACCAACTGAATTCCTACCATAGACCACAGTGATGGACTCAAACCAGAGGCACCACCGCAATCAGCCGAATCTTCCTGTTGACAAGGAAAAAAATAAATGAATAACATTAATTACATCTAAATTTCCAAAGAAATAATCTAAAATTTATACTTCAGCATTCTGAACTATCCTTGAGAAACGATTTTTGGTCTTAAGTATATTATTACATCTAAAAAACCCCAAAATAATAACAAAATAATTCTAGAAATTTTGTCTGAATTTTTGATGCAAAGAATGACATTACCACATTAACCTTAGACATGGGAAAATTAATCACTTGCAAGGCTTACTGCAGTAATTTATTAACTAGATGCGATGCTTACATAAACAATTTAGAAATGCTACGGAATATACCTGGGAGCCCTAGAAATCCATATCTGTATTCCATAAAATTACATCAATTTGGAGAATTGGAGCATTGCTTTACAAAAGATGAGAAACAAACAAACAAACAAACAAACAAAAAAAAAAACATAACTTTTCAGTATAAGAAAACAAATATCAGACTGGTCATGCCCATTACTTCAACATGATCACATATTAAAAAGAATATGCTTTGCAGGTGAATATATGGTCAAAAAGAAGGAAAATACTTTCTTTATCTGAATTTTGAAACAAATTTTCTACTGCTTGTTCTGTAACTTCTATGCAGTCTGTCAACAATACAGGCTCCAATTTTAGAGCTCGCTCCAAGCTTTACTGCTTTGAAACGCATCAGTGGACCAAACTATTAATTATGCCACAGAGCAATCACAGCTTTGTCCTCCTTTTTCTTAACTGGTAACTTCTGTTACTTGGTCTCATGTTGCCTGTCATGCAAAGTATCTTTCACATCAAGATTTAATTTGCTAGTCTGGTTGAAATACATTTTATACTTTTTCTGGAGTCTGTGACATACAAGAAGGTGTAAACCTTTTTATTTCTCAAGAGGTACATAGTAGAAATCTATGTTCAGCTATCTAAAACTACATGAAAATATTTCAGTCATTCCTTGCACTACTTTGTTCACCAAGTTCCAGATTGATAGGTAGCTATAAAGGCTGAAAATATTTATTATTCCACTTGTTTTCATGGCATTCTACACCAATAGCTTAAAAAGACACATTCCCTTTATTTTGAACCCAAAGGATTCACAGTCTTCAAAGACAAGATAACAGTGTAAGCAGGAAGGGAGACAGTTCCTTTCAGGAACTGGGGAAACTTCAATATGTCCAGGAAGGACAGACTGCACCTTATTTGTAACGCAGTCCAGCTGCTGGCACAGAAATTGAAAAGGTTTCAGAGGAACATTTTAAACAGAAAGATAAGAAAGTCTAATGAGTATGGAACAACTGCTGGTTTAGACTGACATGCCTCTGAGACAGGCATAACTAATATTTAATATGCCTCAGAAAAGCCAATGGGGAAATAAACAGTCAGAATAAATACGGAAGGCTCATTAAAACACTTTCTGTTTACCAGCACATCCTCAAGCAAAACTTTTAAGTGTTACTACAGCACTGCAAGAAGCATAAAATTAAGGTGGAATCATGAAGACAAGTCATTAATCAACCACTCCAAGATAATAATGATTAGTTAGACATGTGGTGGAAAGAGAATAACCAGTACTAGAGAGCATTATTGGGCTACCAACTTGCTCAGAAGGTCAATAGGGGACATTCACCAGGATGGTGATATGTTAAGGGTAATAGAAAATGTGGTGGGACAAAAATATTAAGGGAAAAGAAAGTGTGATGGAATCTCTGCAGGTACAACATTTTAGAGTCTAATAATAAAAAACTTAATATTACTATGGCATTGCTGACTGCCTGATGAGTGTGACAAAATCAGTCATGGAATTGTATGTGTGATTAGAGAGGCAATGCAGAGACTGGATCAATGCACTGTCAAGAAAAAAAACAAACACATTTTAGATGTGATAACTGATGGCTTCTTGGAAGAGTCTTTGAGTAAGTTGTACATGGGACCACTTCCAAATACTCTGTAGTGGGCTGCTCTCCACAACTGTAGTATAGGTCTAGTAGCTGCATAGACCACAACACAGATGGACTTAGCATTACTGTGTGAAAGATCAGGACAAACAAATCCAACATAAAAGATTAAAGAAAGGGAACTCTGTGAAAATTACAAATCACAGTTTAAAAATGTCATAAAAAAGACACCAACAAACTTACTTTCAGGAAAAAAAAAAAAGAGAGAAGGAAGGAAGGGAGGAAGGGAGGAAGGGGGAGAGGAAGAAGCAGGAAATAGTGTAGGAGCAGCAGTCCAAAAAGCAAGTCTTTTAACATGGACACAAAAGGCTATTTAGAAATTTTGCATTGGAGGTTAAGTGAATGTTACAACTAAAACAATTAACTAAAACATCAACAAAAAGAACAAAAGCAAAGCAAACCCAAAAACAACAAGCAAAGAAACAAAACAAAACAAAAAAAATCTTGTATAAATCAGTAGGGAGATTAAGCAGGCTGCCATAGGGAAAAGATCAACCTTTAAGGAATGAAATTTACCCAAATGGCCAAAAACAAGAAAGCACAAATTAGATAGAAACAGGAAATTGCGAGGGCTGATAAAGATTTTTTTCTGATCTTC
The DNA here is from genome assembly GCA_002909625.1 of Bambusicola thoracicus. Lineage (NCBI taxonomy): Eukaryota > Metazoa > Chordata > Aves > Galliformes > Phasianidae > Bambusicola > Bambusicola thoracicus. Next base: position 11,057 of record PPHD01003366.1, on the reverse strand, counting down.
CTGTACCATGTGCTAAATACGAAGGTAAAAAGTTTTGGATAAATTAGAAGCACAGTGCAAATCTGGGTTAGTGAAACTGCTTGATAACTGGGGTGTAAACAGGAAAGTTGGAGATTACAGGAGATATAACAAAGGATTTTAATGAGTTCTTTGTGTCAGTTTTTAAAAGTTGAACACTTTCACATGATTCCCACCACACACAATGCATTCTTTAAACCAAAGGCATCAGAGGAATCAGATCAGTTTGGAATAAATACACTGGAACTCAGATAAAGTAGACAAATTAAATTCAGTAAATCGTCAGGAATGATAACATTCACTGACAGAACTTTTTTACTTGGATGTAAAAAAAGGAACAAACCAAAAATCAGCATTAACATTCTTTAGGAAAAAAAGTCATTCTGTAAAGAGCTTATATTATATCAATATTATATCAATAGTAGTAATTTCCAAACAAGTCTCTGCCATCAGTTAGCTTTATAACTTAGCTCTATAATAGTGGCTTAAGCTTTTTTCTATTTGAGTGCACTCTATAAGTCCAAAACTCCTAAGCTTTCTGGTCAACAAACAAGGAAACTTCACTCCAGAAGTTCACCAAATCTGGAGCAGGACACTAAGATCTGAAGATGCAATGAACTTTCTGGTTTATTTAGTTTGGCTCCATCATCTTTTACATCTGCATTGCATCTTGAATTTCTGAGCTTTGTAGACCAGTTTACAGTGGTAAAATAAGCAGTTACGATGAGGATAATTTTTAAATATTCTCTCTGGCATCTGTTATTCTTTATGCATCCTAACCTAAGATAAAAAGCAATAATGGCAGGGAAAATACAGTCTATCGAAAATAAGTTTTTTCACTCCTGGACTGCACACCATATGTTTTAACTCTGTGAAAATTATAAGGGAAACAAAATAAAGACACAAAGAAACAAACAAAAACACAGAGGAAGTCCAATAATAATTTACATAAATTCAAAAAAATTGAGAGCTGTATGGAAATAAATGGAATCCTATCATTAATGTTGATGAAAATACAACCACATTCATTAAAACCTGCCAAAGTTGAGAATTTATCGATTGCTTCCTCTAGATATTATATCTAAGCTTTCTTATAAGAGCATCATTTTCACTCCCTACTTCTGTCAGTGCAATGAGACACTCAGCTATTTTCTGAGGATTTTCACCAAAATTTTCTGACAAAGTACATTAGTCACTATTACGTACACCATGGAACCCTAAATAACCAGCAGATCAGAATATTTCTTTCATTGGAAAGAATTCTCTTCAGCCAGTTTCTCTTCATCAAAAGTGCATCAGGAATTTCTTGCATTAATAAATTACATGTGAAATTTCCTTCTATGCTTGAGGTGAAGTGTCAAATACAAATGTCATCTCTTTCATGTCATGCCTTAGTTTGATAACTCCTGAGAGGGTTGTTTTACATCACACACCATGAAAATTATTCAGCACATACAAAATGGAAATGAATGCTTTTATAAAACCTTATTTTCATTGCTGAGTATCAAAACCATATATTCATTGCTGTATATGTCAACATTTCCTGGAAGGCAGTGCCAGTCTAAAATTTTAAATACACACATGGAAAAACATATATACACACCTAAGTCTATATTTATATATATGTATGTCTATATACACAATACCCATTTCAGGTACTAAAACTCTGTCTTGAAAAGTTAATTGACTAGTTATACTGACTATAAATAAGAAAAAAGATACTAGCCAAAGACCTTCTAGTCTGACCTTTGATAACAAATCATTACTGAATATTATATCTTTTGTAAACTAGTATTTATTATAAGCCCTTCACTTGCATGGAAAACACTTCAGCTTGTACTCAAAAGTTGTTCCAAGTTTCAATGCGTGGTCATTCATAAACAGTTGCCTTCCTTTGTCTGGACTACCACATGAAACTGTCCAAGCTATACAGCAGCCTACATATAGATCATGGATACAGCAAATCTCATCAAGACATATACAGTTTTCTGGGGTTCTAATCAGCCTCAAAGCTCCCACTGGCACTCTGGGAGCTAACAGAAGTAAGGCATTCTCAGAAGGGCTTATCTACCATCTTTATTCTAAGGCATGGCAAACAAAACCAGTAAGAACAAACTATTCAAGGAATGATAAAGACTATTTTGTTATTTTTTATTTTGAACAAACAAACAAACAAATAAATAAAAAGCCGAACCTGTTCAGCTATTTTATATGTGCCAGCTTCAGTGACTTTAATTAATGCCCTGCAAGGAACTGTATCCATAATCTCAAGTTCCTTAAAAACAGAATGGATGAACAAAATTACTTTTATAACTTTCTGCTGCCAGAAGTCTGTCAGCTAAAATGATGTTTCTTCATGAGTTTCCAACAATGAGTTTTTTGGTCTGCCTTTCTGAGCAGAAAGATCATTACAGGCATAAAGAACTCAGCTCAAGGTGAGCCTCTCTCTAATGTACATTAGACTGTAGCTTTTTAATTAAAGTAAGGTTACTTACAGAGCAAATTGCACAAGTAAGAATATGAGATGTTAATCTAGATGTGAATGTGAAATACCAGTGCCTTGGGGGAAGGGACTTTTACCCTTCCTTACAACCTTCAGCTATCTCTCTGTGCAAGCTGGCTAGAAATTAGATCATTTAAACACACAAAATGGAACTTCCAAATTACTCCATTATAGCTGCTAAAGAGAACTTAAAGTTTTGTTCACTGATGTTCAAGTGATATTAACTGAATCTTCCCCCAAGTATAAAGAGAATATACATCATTACAAGAACAAGTGTTTTATTTTGTTACAAGTTTTTATATTCTGCTGCATTAACTCTGAAAACTTAACACTAAGATTCCACTTCTACTTGTCAGCTTGCTTTACTTTGATACATATGTTAGTATCTCCCTCTAGTGGTTTTCTGAGTAATATTATTGATCAGACACCCTGGTAGTATACAAGTTCAACATTAATCTTATTCTCATTAGATCAGCAGTTCTTTTGCATACATGTCACCTGTGCAGAAGTGGAAATTCTCACATCATTAAACACAACACAGTCAAAAAGGGCTTTGATTCTGAACTGGAAATTCTGCACTAGGTCAACATGCAGTATTCATGTATTTCATTAGAAGAAAAAAAACATCGTCTACACTAATTAGGCAACAAATATGTTTAGGTCACAGTAAGTTAATACCATGAATTTACTGAATCCGGCATTTAATCAAATGAACGTACAATGTTACCTTCTATCATTAACATTTTTGTTAAATTGAATGAGGTGAAAATTTCCATACACAGAGAAATTTGTCTATGGTATCCTCAAGTACAGCTTTATTTTCAGAGGTATCATGGTCTCTTCTGATTACCTTGTGCCTTTGCTTCTGTGCAGAAAACTTTCTTTTATTTTATTTTAACAGGGACAGGGGAAAAATATTTTGAAGAGAATGACACTGACTCAGTTGGTACATGTGCAGTCTCAAAGAGACAGCTGTATAAGCCCAAAAGGTTTCTGTATCTTTGTATTTGCAATGGAAGAGGTCTCTGTGTTCCCTAACTCTGATTTATAAGGTTCCAAGCAGAGTTTTTTATACTTAATTTCCCTTAATATTGCAATAGTAATTTGCTCCAGACTGCAGCTTTTGGGACCTGCTTCATTATGTTTTATTTCGTATGCTTTCTACTAGAAAAAGCCTGCTATTTTTTTTTAAGCCAAGAACAAAACAAAAAATTAGAGAAAGTAACTGACCATCCACACCACATGAAAACTTGCAGAAAAATGAAGATAGGAGCAGACGTCATGGCAGAGGCACGACTCGTTGTGCATATAGGCTGATCCTATTAATAACGGGCAAAGTAGCAAGTAGAGGAAAAGAAAGAAAACACAGAAAAAAAGACATACAAGATGAGATATCATGCAGTTTGCTGGCAGTTAGCAGAGTTAATGTGAAAGCATCCACCCAAGAGCAAGAGATTCACGGCGAATTTTGCAAATGAACTTAACCAAAACAATCCACTGTTACAAAACACATGACTTACACACTGTAGCACATCAAGCTAGTGAGCAAGAGTTGTACTTTCACACATGATAGTAGGAAGGATATGGAATATTTACAATGGACAAATATTTTTGTATGGTTTTTCAGCTTTCTTGGTCACCAAGAAGACTTCTTTGTTTAAATTAAATCTTGTTACTAGAAAAATGCATTGAAAGCGTAGAATACTGCCTGGATTTTACTTTTTTTTTTTTTTTTTAATATATATATAGACAACTCAACCTACACTCGATTGTGCCTACTTGGATCATTGGATCAAAACCTGGTACACAGTAGTTATAATCAACTAACTTTATCAGACGTGTCAAACAATCTTTCCTTTGCAAAAATGGGATAAAGTATTACAAATGCATTTTAAAATTTATTTTTATGTAATGGCAACTATTCTCCTGTTCAGTACTCTTTGTCTTGCAATTTATTCTGAATACTCTGAACAACATTTGTTCTGTCTCACAAAGTATTTTGAAGGAGAGATTATACTGAAAATAAATAATGTATGTGGCATAGTTATCATTTTTTCCTTTGAAACTACAATTACATATACAGTACAAGGAGAACTAAAGCATCGTAACTTTGCTGATTTCAGAAAAGAAATGTAGTTTTGTATTTGTTAAGAATTTGACCTAGGGTCAATACTCACAGAATTTCTAAGAGTGTCATCCCAAACCAGACGGTTTTAACCACGTAACAACACTTCAAGTAATATTTGGAAATACTATCATGAAAGTACCGGTTCATAACAGGAATATCATCTGTTTGCCAAATCCACAGATAAACTGAATTTCACAGCACTGTACTCAGCCCATCAATTTTATCCTTGCTGAGGTTACTTTTGTAGGAATCACGTGTGAAAGCACTATAGTTATAGGAGAGGTAGATAAGAAAGCAGCTGTTAATTTTATGTAAATCATGGGATACTTGAAATAGAGTGACCGTGGTCTAGAGTGAACAGTATGTTTAGTGATAGGTTATAAGGCATCAAGGAACATTTAAGTTCAGTTTTCCCTGCTCTTCTAGAACAACACTACAACTGTTTTTAGAGATACACTGAAGTGTTGCAAGTTCAATTTTACCTGTTTGGCTTCATCAAAACAGACATCGGGACCTTTTCTGTATCTGGGCTGTTTGACCATTTCACAAGGATTTGGCCCTTCATCTGTGTCTCTGGTTAAGGAGAACATCTGCATTTTGAGCTTTGTACATAATCAAGATTAACATTCTGTTTTTACTTTTGTAGGACAAGTTTTATTCAGATTGCACTGCAGTTGAAATCAGCAGTAACAGTTCTCTAGTTAAGTGAAAGAAAACCAAATCAAATCAAACGAACATCCCAGTAAAATTGACATCAACTATCTTTTTTAATGGATACTGCTTTAAAAAAGAAAAGAAGTCATTATGACTTTTAACAGCTAGTAATTTCAGAAGCATATGCAAAAAATAAAGGAATGCTTCTATTACTATTCCATAAATATTACAGAAATTATTTGAAAAAGTGGGAAACCTGTGGTAATCGTGTATGTTACTACTGAGTTATTTGGGCTGAAATGAATAAGCACAGTAAAAATGAAGAAGTCCATCTGGAAAGGCAATATATACCAATTGAAGATTGCAGTGAAGGTTGTGGCAGTATTGCCAAGGCTGATAAGAACTACGTATTTTACTATACCTATATTACCCCAAATGTCATAGAAAAGATCATCTCACTGTAGACTTCAGTTGTAAATGTAAGGTAGTGCATTGGTTTATGTCTCTGAGACTCATATTTGCTGATATTTAAGCATAAATACTATACTTCACTTTAACCACAGACTCAAAAGATGCAGAAGTCATTGTAGCACACTAGAAAAGCAGTAATACAATGAAAACAATCTTCTGTTGAACCTGCTGATATTACCATTCAGTGTGTTACATTTTTTGTTTTTGTGGGGTTTTAATATATATATATATATTTAATCATTTCCCTTGTGGGTAGTACACACAATAAGCTAGAGTTTGTTTTTTTCAAAATCCTGAGCACCAAAAGATTGTAACTATTTTAGTAGATCTAATGCAAACTTGAAGCAATACTATTCATGCCCTGCTGTGGAATACTACAGCAGATTCACTGCAGTAAGAGGAGATGATCAAAGGACGAGAAGGCAAGAAGACAGGGAATTTATTTCTACAGCTCTGCAATCTATTTCTGTCTTCATTCAGATGTTATCAGACTCCCCCTCCCTCTCCTCTGTGGGGGTCCAGGTGAAAAGGAAGTCGAAACATAGAAGAACTCTAAAAGACCACGTGTACAAGCAAAGCTGTACCAGCCAGAAGGAATCAGAGCCTAATAATATCCATCTGAATAACACCTAAAGGTCATTCTGCCTATTTGTGTGATGTTATGCTACATCTGCATTTCACAATGTACCTTAGTTATAGAAAAGAGAGGATAGTCTAGTATTGCACAGTTGAAACAAAGAATAAAATAGTTCATTTAGTCAATATAAGCCCACCCAGCTGCTCTGACTGCAATTTGAGGTCATTTACTGCCCTCTGAAACGTTGGATTCCCACAGGAAAACACACATAATGTGCCTATTTCCCATCAAACGTATTCTGTTTTCTATAGCATGTCTTATCCATAAATTCAGACAGTGGCGATAGTTAATCAAACTGTCATGGACTTAAGCCAATTAGAATATTAGGCTGTGTTTACATGGTTCTGTGACAACATGAGTATTACTTCCACCCCAGTGTAACTTCCTCTTTCAGATCAAGCATAGATGGAATTCCCATTTTATGAATGTCAGAATGAACACACTGTTTGTGCTAAAGAAATACAGTCATCTCTACCATCATTTGTTTTTATTTCAGATATGGAAATAGGCTGTCTCAACCAACTTCCTGACATGGAAAAAAGATATATATTTTTTTCATATTCTGTCATAATAATATACTATGATTACTCTCTGCTAAATTTCTTCTGGCCTGTATTTCCTGTATTTCCATCATAATTATCTGCCTGTACCTAGTGGAGTGAACAGAGAGGGGCAAAGTTTCATGTTAGAACAACTTTTCACCAGATTTTTGTTTCAGTGCATGCGCTGCAAGGACTGTCCTTGGCAGGCACATCCTGTATCTCCAGCCAGATCTGAAGAATTTCCATGACAGCAGCTGGAAAACTCTAGCCTTTGATGATTAAAGCAGATTTCACAAGGAGTAAGTAGTTCTTATCTGTGCTAAACATATGATTAAGTGCCTCAGCTACTTTGCCTGAGTGTTGCAGGCATCAGTGCAGCATTCAGCTTTTAACAACCAAGCCATCTTTTCTTGGTGTTACCCTTCTTTGTTACTTCTCCACACAGATATTCCTTTGCCTTTTCTTAAGGCAGAACAAGCCCGGGTGTCTCAGGCTCCCTTCCCACGTCCTGCATTCCAGCTCCCAGTTACCTTGGTGGTCCTTCACTGGGCTTGCTGCACTATGTCAGTAAGGTACTGAGGAATCCAAGTGTGTACAAAGCACTCCAGGTGCAGTCTCATGTTTATGAGATGGAAAGGATCATCATGTGACCTGCCCCCTTTATTGCTAGGCACACTGCCAACTGATGTTCAATTTCTTCTCCATCATGACCCTCAAGGCATTTTCTGCAGAGCTGTTTCTCATCACTCAACCCCTGGATTGTCTACTTACATGCCATTATTTTGTATTGTATCCAAGACCTTGCACCTTTTTTCATTATGCTCCTCTGAGCCTATTTCCACTTAGGTCCTCTCAAACAACAGTTTTGCCCTCTACCTCAAGGACTGCCGCTTCAGATGATTCGTGCTGTCGCCCACAAATATCTGCTGCTCCAAGTACTCCAATGGCAACCATGCTACCAATATATACACAAACAGACCATTATTTTCCAATTATATTGCAGTATGTCATAGACAGAAAAATCAATCCATATCAGTAAATAACTTGATTTTAAAGGATACCCGGCTTCTCTGCTTGCATCAGTGGCTTTGGATCACAGGAGCGGCACAGCAGTTGGCTGTCGCTAATAATGAATACTAGATTGGTGTTTGAAATCTTCTCTGCATGATAAAGTCTGGAAAAAAAAAAACAACAGTAAACAATGCTTAAATGAAACAAGGAAAACCGTATATGAGAACATACATTATCAGAATAAAATGCAATCCAACTTCTCAGAATCAAACTGCCTTCTCTTTTCTGTCAACGAACATCAGGAAACATTAATGACAAATTTTGTAATCTTTTTGACATTTTCATGATTCCCTCATTTAGCAAGACTTATTGGTGAAAAAAAGCAAAAAAAAAGAGAGTAGAGCACAGAAGGCCTTTAATTGATTTAACAGCTAGCTCTGTGCTTCTAAAACAGTAGCTGTACTAAGAAAAAAACATCAATTCATCAATTCTTCTCCTGGCAACACTTAAAAACAAAAATACACAAATGAAAAGAAAACACACACATAAACGTACCTATAAAAAGGAAGATATACCAGTTTAGGGTATGTGAGCTGTTTTTTATATACGTGTTTGTCGAATTTAATGTACATATTGTTCTGCAAAAGGCCTTTCAGTTAATAGGATCATTTGTAATTTATAAGTAATTGAAGAGGTAGAATTATATCTTTAAGCTATAGATGATATACTTCATACATTAGATACTAAACATATGATTGCATCTGGATTTTTCAAGGAAAAATTTCATGTGCTATTATTTAAATCTACAGGAGAGGCAGACAGACCTTCCACAATCATAGTTTGTTAGTATTTCTTAGTCATTAGGAGAATGTATTCTAGATGTCAAAGCAAGACAACTCAGGACAATGTAACAGGTTAATTACTTTTAATGGATTCTATTTTTAAAAAAGTTTTTTTATAAAGGTGGTTGTCATTCTACATAAGGAGACATTTGGTTACTTAGATGTAAATACATTTTACCAGTTTCTTCTTTACCAAATTTTTCAGATGATGAGTTCATACCACTGATTGAGTACAGTAGGATGACAAAATACCTGATAATTAAATAACTGATGCTGTAATTACATATCTGGTTGTTTTAACCAAACTCAGGCCACCTCTTTTTTTCCTGTGTTTTCCTGGCTTTATAACAGTAACATATCCATCATAGTTAGAAACATGGTAATTATTTGTCTTTAAACAGTGTCAGCTTCACTTATTCTTTCTTATACAGTTGATCTTTTCAGATTGCCAGATCGGCAAGTGCACATTGAAGCACACAATTGTACTGACTGGGATACCTGTGCATGGAGAATATCACAGATGTCTTTCTCTTTCATCTATTTTTTAACATTTGCTTATGAATTTTAAATTGAGTAATCCTGCTGTTAAAAAAAAAAAAAAGTTTCAAATGTCTACAGTATATGTACAAGGTTGGGCTTTTCTTTTGAGGGGGGAAGGCTGACAATGCAGTATCATCTGCTTCTGAATATTACAGAACTCCTTTAAGTTCATGTAATAAATTAAAAGAAAACCAACAGTAAAGGAAATAGAGGATTTACTTTCACATAGTGTATAGAGTATAAAGAAAAAAAATTAATTTTTTAAATGACAATCAATCATTAAATACAAATTCATTCTAAGCAAATACAAAGAGAATTCAGTTTATTCATATACTGCCTATATACCTCTACACTTCATGAAAGTCTGATGTAGTTAACCTCAAATACATTTTTATTACTGCAATGATGTCTTTAACTTTTTCATAATAAATGAATATCCAAAAGCTATTGTTAATATCAAAGTAGGCCTACCTTGAACAGTTGATGCAGTCTACAATCCCAATAAAAGATTTATCATCATTTTCAAAGAAATACTGAGTTTGCTCAGTGATACAACTTGTTTTAGGCAGAGCAGTAGAAAAATCATCATCTTCCATATCAGCTGCCAGAAAGAGGATTAAAAATAAATAAATAAAGACATTTTTAAAGATGTGGACAAAATGAGGAGATCCAAAATATGGCCCCCAACCTAGATTCTTACCTTCCAGTTCAGTCAAAGTTGACTCTCTAATATTCTCTTGACTTACCTGCCTCAAGGAAACGTGGGAAAGTCAAGCTCAAAAAGAGCTGTTGTAAGATAGACCTGAACACAGAAAGACAACGTGTATTTGTTAAAGGTTTATTTTATTTTATTTTGTTTGTATTTGTATTTTGCAGTGTCCTTAAAAACTACTCAAACAAGAACAAGTAATAGCAGAATTGTCACAGCTAATTATGCTTTTGTCAGTTATTATCACTGTGCTTTTACACACTTCAGTTTGATTCTTTTTCTTTTCAGTTTCTACCATGTCTTCTTTCACACTAATATTTTATTTCATTGTTGAGATTTGCTATCATTTATGCCCATAAGTTACATAATGGAAATGTTAACATACCATCCATGTCTTCCTTTTATCTCTCTACAGGAGGTGGGAAGAGGCATGGTGGTGCTCCTCCAGCACTCAAATCAACCAGAACTCCTTCTGAACACACTCAGGGAAAACACTCCTGAATTAGATACTTTACACTGATTAAGGCTCATTAAATTAACACTGGTGTATTACAAGTATATTACAAAAATTATGACTTTACCAATTGACTTTTAAAATCATCTCTGTTCCTGCTCTTGAGGTATGGGATATATTTTCTTTGTAGATGCTGGCAAAACCCTTAGAGAGACCCATATACTTCAAAATTACTTTTCGTTACTTATGATCACATTTTTCTTATGTCATTTACTTGAAGCAAGTACTGGCTTGTCACACAGTCAGCTCACTTCTCACTCCTCTTCTTCGTGGCATGTGGGGGACAACTGGGGGATCAGGCCTAGCCAGCATGGGTTCACAAAGGGCAGGTCCTGCTTGACCACCCTGATCTCCTTCTATGATCTAGTGACCCATCTGGTGGATGAGGGAAAGGCTGTTGATGTAGTCTACCTAGACTTCAGCAAAGCCTTTGACACTGTCTCCCACAGTATTCCCCTGCAGAAGCTGGCAGTCCGTGGCTTGGACAG
>PPHD01003365.1:7728-31817 GCA_002909625.1 Bambusicola thoracicus | reverse complement strand
CATATGGATATTCAAAAATCTTTCAGAAAAAGAACCCTTACAAAAGCCATGCAAAGCTGTCATGATCGAAGACAGAAGAGCTCTCAGGGATTAACACTGTATCAAAAAATAGGGAACAAACACTAAGAATTAATGTTCTGTTTTCACAGGCAGATTTCACAGTTCATTAAGTTCTTGTCATTCATCTCACAAGGATTGCACCTGAGCTAGGAGGCTAAGAAGAAAGGCAGAATTGATACGCAAAAATTGACCAACTTCCATATGGTAAGTATAAGTCCTGAGCTCCTCAACTTGAAAAACAATTGTGAGGGAAGGAGGAAATGTAATGACTACGATACCAGAAGTGGTGCAAAGAGGGTGATTAAGGAGTGGCAAATCATTATTGCTCACAGTATGAAAGCTACAGAACGCTCAGGGAAATTATTAGGTATCAAATTTAAGATCAAACAAAAGCAAGATCTCTTTCCATGGAGGTCATAATTAAATCATTAAACTCAATTTTGCAGAACACCATGGAGCCCAGACTTTAAAGGTCTTTAAAAATGATTTAGAAACAATTATTAGTGGCCCTCCAGCTCATTACATCCTAAATCCTAAGATTTGTCTTCCATGATCATTGTTACTGGCTGGTGTGGCAAACAGGAACCTTGGCTAAAAAGGGCCTGAGCAGCTGTGACACTGTCTGAAGCCACTTAACAAACAAGCTAAGGAAAACCAAGCACTTCAGGAGCTGAAAATGCATGAACAGCAAACGCAAAGTCTCAGTATACAGTATCTTGACAGAATATTGTGGTAAGTTTGGCACTATGCTACTTTGGACTGATTTCCAGATACTACCCCAAAATTAAAGCTTCACATGGAAAACGTCCTGACACAAGGACTTGACTTTTTGAGTTAGAGACCTCAGCAAGTCTAAACACTTGCTAGTCCCAGGCAGCTGGAGTTATAGCAGCACAGCTTGGGTGAGAAGTGGCCTCAAAACTAAGCAGCTCTAAAGCACTGGGAAATGAAGGCCAGCTGAGCACAGCCATACTGAGCAGGGACAAAGGACAGCTGTCCCAAGCAAGTGAGATGCCATGCTTGGATCAGCTGGCAGATCCAGCAGTTGAGGTAGTACCAGTTTCGTGGAGATTTGGTTTGCTACTCAGTCAGAAGCATGGCTACCCTAAAAGAACTTTAAGATAAAAAAATATCCCTCTAGATGGGCCCAGTAACAGATTATTAACGGCTTTGAAGACAGTGTAAGTTGAGGATCCTACTTCTGATACTTGTGCCCTGGTAGTCAGACATTTTGATCTGGATATGACAGATTAATTTCTTAACTGTTTCCCAAAGAGATTTTTAAGCACTGTAGATGAAAAACAACGACAGTAAGACACTATCATCTTGGCAAACACTTCTAAGTAAGCAGAATCCAAAGAATTGTGATTGTCCTTATGGACATTATGAGTCATTGTTTGTGTTTTATTGCTGTGGATAAATAAATATATGCCACTTGCTCAGATTAGCTTCAAAAATACATAATTCCACACAGCTATATAAGAGAGATGGTATGGATTCCTGGGTTATTTATCACATACACATGCTCTGCTCACAAAGAAACAAAATCACTTCTAACAGATTCTTGGAGTAATCAGGTAAAGTATTTGCAGATAGGCCAATAGTCACATACAGAAAGAAGAGCTGAACTCACCCTATTGATGAAGGGGCTCTCTGTCATATAGCACTCCTCCTCAAAAAGCAGCCCAAGCCCAAGAGCTGCTCTCCCTTCGGTGGCTGCCCTTATATGAGCTCAGAGTGGCTTCACCCTGGGTCCACACCTTCTGAGCACATGGAGAGCACAGATGCAAGCAATGTGCCTGTGCTCCCTGGGCCAGCCACACCTCTTCACCAGGTGCTCCATCACTAGCTCAAGCTCTGGCCTAACAGTTTCCATACAGCATGAAAGTCTACATGCTATTCCAATCTTTTCAAGAGAAGACTGGCTCCTTTGTCTAAGAAATGACACCAGGAAGTTTCAAAGGCAGCATCTACGGTATCTTTTCCAGGCAGACTAGCAAAAGCCCCCATTCAGATAGTCATAGCAAACGAACACAAATAAATACATAAAGCTTCTTGCTTCTGCTCTGGTTCAGCACTCCTTTCTTCCCTAACATACTACAGAAAAATGGTGCTGGGCCCAGCATCACTTAACATTCAGTCTCATCAGCCTACTGTAGTTTGATTCTTCATCAGATATCATCTTATATGGGCAACACTCCTTCCTGTGAAGTGGGTCATGTCTAAATAAATCTCAATACACCATCTGGCATCTGAGTTAGCAGCAGGTATTGGCAACCTCTTGAGAGGAAGAGTACCATTCGAAAAAAACATTTTCTTTGTTCCGGGGATAAAACTGAGTGAAGTCCACAGATTTGTTAAGGACTTGGTGACCAGATTTGCTCTGGGAATTGAAAGCAAAAGACAGTGGGACAATGTTTAGAGCAGGGTTGACTTATCTTGTGCAAGTCTGTGCATTAGGATTCTAGAATGTTCTCATCACAGAGTATTTTTCTCATATGTATATGAAAAACAGATAGTTCCCTGAAATGTCAGATTTCTATCTGAGCTCAAGCTCCCTTCTCCCTGCTTTTGGTTCAGTCCGGCTTCCTTTCGTCGCTTTATTTTTACTCATCTCAATCATGTAGAATCGTGGAATCATGTATTCTCGACTCTGTATGTTTCCCCTATCCCCCCATCCTATTTTACTCTACTCAGAGTGATTCTACATTCTAGATTTTACATTCTTTCCCTTCAATTTCACTTGTAACTCCTGGCTCTGAGAGGTCCACTGTCTGCTTCCAAGGTGTATCTCAGAAACAGTGCTGCCTCATTTTCCTCAGGATTGTCTAGGGAGGTAGACTTCATTTCTTAATGGTTGGGAAGTACACATATACAGGAGAGGAAGAAAGAGAGAAAAGTCTGCACTCACACTACAGAACCCACTCCCAGAACCATGTTTGAGTGCAGCCACAACATGCTGTAGTGCCATCCTACCATGATTCTGAAGAAGACGTGGCCATGTTCATTTATCACCTACAACCCAGAAATAAGAAACTTGCCTTCTGCACAGCTTGACACAAGGACAAAACTGGTCCCAAAGTGAATAGCAGATGCAACTGTAACACTCTGCAGAGTGGAGTATATGGTGCTGCAGCCTCAATAGCCATAATCACAACATGAGGTGGGATGGGGAATGAGGGAGCTGGCATAGGAGGAGGGAAGAGTTTTGTTCTTGCTTGGAGGTATAAACAGGATTCTAATTCTCCCCAGCACCTTCCCTGCTTTTCTCCTCTAAAGGATTTGAAAGTGGAATGTGTTTTTGATGAAGTTGTTTGTGCTGAGAAATTAGCAGGAAATGTTGAACAAGCATTTCATCCTGTTAGTTTAATATAGAATCATAGAATGGTCTGGGTTTAAAAGGACCATAATGATCATTGAGTTTCAACCCCCCTACTATGTGCAGGGTCGCCAATCACCAGACCAGGCTGCCCAGAGCCACATCCAGCCTGGTGGATCCTAGCAGAGTTCTCAGGTTTTCATTTTAGAGAAAGGTGACCCAGATAAGATCTGTATCTTTGGACTGCATGCTTCAATTCAGGCTGCCAGCATGCAGGGAACATAAGAATTGATTGTTCCTTCTGTCTGGACAATTAAGACTTACGTGCAAGGCAACAGCTGAAGAGCCATCCTAAAGCCAGGGTAGCAGCTGCAGTAGTTTCTTCCCCTTCAGTTATAAAGCCATGAAGTAAATGCCCTGCAAATCTCTTGGTCAGGATATGGCAATCTCAGATAGGATTTCTGATTAGCCACCTATTCACCTATTTCTTCTGCTGTAACTATACAATATTCTGCCAGATTTACAGAGTTGTAAAATGCATGTATATAAAAGGAAAATTTAGGGTGTAAGCCTCTGATAGGAAAAGAGGTGTTCTGGCTCACCTTGGGAATAGGTACATGGATGAAGTTGCAATCAAAGAGCTAAATGAACAATTTATTTCTGTGGTTCTCACAAGTAATCTTCCAAGTACATTTCAACATAATTATTTTTGACCTGTGGGGCAGAAATCTCACAGGAGCGCCACAGAACTCAGTGCTGCCCCAGATCATATCTGCCTCTTCTTGACTCTTTTACTGCAGTTAAGTAAAGTGTTATAATTTCGTGAGGAGCAATCCTGGACTTTGAGATATCTAGCATGCTTCCTGAACCTCTTGAAACCTAAGTAAAAATAACCAATATCCTAGACTTGATTTGAACCTATTATTATCAAGAAACATCCCTGCTTGGGTTGACATCAAGGCAAAAAGTTGAACAGAGTGTCCGGGATTGAACCTTGCTCCCAGTTTCATCTCTGTGACTGCACTGACTTAACTGAAAAATCCTAAGTGTAACTTAGGACCAAACTTATCTCACCATGAGGAAGGGGAAGCAGGACTGCTGAAGGAGTTGTTGACTTCCTGGAGTGAAGGATGGGCGTTCACTCTTTGACTTGCTGTGCTGATAGCAGGCTTCTATAGGGTTTTATTTAAGCTAGTCTACACCTCTTCCTTCAAGAAACATGATATGATTGATGTGCTTGTGTTAGCTATACTCTGGTGTCTTACACAGTGAGCGTTCAACGGAATTTAGATGAATAAACACACTTATATTGACTCAAGCTTGATCTCTATGAGAAGATTTCTTGGCACTGTCCTCTTTCCATCTTTCTAGGAGACATCCCTGAAAATTCAGGTACCTGGCATTAACCTTGCTTATTTGGGATGCTCTATTGGGCTTTTGTTGTAGAAATGCTGCAGACATCACTAATTCTTCCCTGTCTGTTCCATGTATGCAGGTGATCTGATGTTGGCACTCTGTCACATCTCAGCCTGTGCTAGAAACAACTGAATTGTTGATTCCTTTCTTCCCCAAAAGAATTGGGCTGAGGAGAACCAAAATGTTTAGCAAAATGCTTCATGACACTTTTCCATTTTAAAAACAGTTCTGAGTGAATAATTTGGTGTTGATTAAGAGTCACATTTATTAACAGTCACATTCCTGCAACTTGAAATCCTCTCTCTACTGGGACAAAGGAAGTGCAAGTCAAAATTGATCTGTCAATTACATTTTTCAGTTCACTTCCATGCCCCTTGGATTCTTTGCCGGTGTACTGAAATAACAAGGATCCCATCTGTAACGCTTTATAAGAATGTATCTATAATATCTGCTGTTTGTAAAGTTTCTACTACCATTTATCATCTACTGTTTGTACGGTATCACAGCAAAAAGGAGAAATGATGGAATCATACAAGCAAAAGCAAGTTAGAGAAAAGGAGGAAGATAATCAAAGATCCCAATCCATCAGAAAAAAAAATATATATATACATAAATGTGCATAAAAGTATATTTATGTATATATATAATATATATAAAAATGAGTATTCTCCATCAATATCCATGGGCTCTGAATCAGCTTTTGAGGAAGTTCACTGCATTTAAAGTCTGATATTTATTCACAACTCAGATATGCTTCTGACTGAATAGTAAGAAGTCTTACAATTTGTAGATGGCGTGAGTATCAAAACAACGCTTTGTATTTTTTCTGACTAAATTATTTTCTGAGTATGTTTAAATCAGACATTCTATCAAAATCAATGATCCATTCAAAACTGTGAAGGTCACTCGTCTTATTTTCCATTTTGGTAATTTCTGTATTGTCTCACTTAAGCAGCTAAAAAGGACATCGATGAGAGAGAAGAGAACAAAGTCTTAAACAGTGATGATATAAAATATTTTCTTCAGATTTTTTTCACTGTAGTTTCTAAGAAGGATCTCCAGTTGAAAAATGGTGAAAATATAATAAAGCAATACTGAAACTATTTTAACATGCATTAGCTTGACCAGTTGGGAATAAAGCCAGCTGCCTACTATAGAAATACGGATATCAAAATATGTCATGCCTTTAGAAAACAATCAGAAGGCTTGTTAGTCTCATCATCTACCAGGAGGAAGAAATAGAAGGAGAGAATTAAAGACAGATTAGGTGAATTGAGAGAGGGCAGAGTATCTTTTTTTCTACCCTTATTTCAATGGAAGGTCTGTAAGACAACAGAAGAAGAAAGAAAGAAAGAAAAACGTGAAAATCAGTCTCTATGTCTAGAGATGAACGGGACAGGCAGGAAAGCCCATGATGAACTGTCATCTGCTGGCACAAGACTGTTCCCTACATTGTACCCCTAAGTGCACTCATTTCAACTCGAGCATCCCTGGCAATGAGCTTTCACATTTTAACAGTATGTGTTGCTGGTCTACAGTTCACGTGTGATTAAAATATATACTTTTCCTCTTAGACCGTTCTTCAGTTTTAACACCCAGTTCTTTGTGTTACAGTTCTTCTTTCCTTGGTATTTTTATCCCTTCTATATGAGACTGTCAGAGCCTATCAAACTTGACTTACTGCTGTTCTGACTGGAGTCAGTATGTACAGTGCTCCATATTACAGCTTTTGTTTGTTGAAGTCAGTGGATATGACTGTTTTCCTGATAGGTGCTACGGAAAATCTGAACTGTTGTTTTTGGAATCAGCTTTGTACGGAAATTTACAATTGCCTGTGTTTCTTGGCAACTGGAGCAGCAAGGAAGAAGCTCTCGCATGCAGAAAATCTGCTATGACCTTATTTTGGAATTTAAAACAGAGTGATGCAAACTTGGTCAGAAAAAAAAGAAACAGGAGAAGAAAAGTAAAAAGAAAAACAAAAGCATCTGCTCACATTCTGCACAGTTTCACCAGCAGTACACACAGTCTTTCCCACTGTAATGGTAATGTGAAAAAATCGAATAGGGTAATAATAATTATTTTCCACCAACAGTGCTGGTGTTGATTTTCAGTCAGCACAGCCTATGCCAACATCACGCCTAATTTAGCCATTTTTGAAGGTGTTGAGCTCAAATTAAAATCACTTTCACGTAGGCAGTTATATTTGCCCCTACACAACCTGACCTCAGCCCACTCAACTCTGCCTGAGAGTGGGGCTATTAAGAATTCTGTGATTACCTTCAGCATCATGATTCACGTTCTCAAGGAAGCCTTCCTCAGAGAAAGGGAGATCTTGCTTTCAAGTACCTTTCCACACTGGTTTCAAAAGTCTTGTTTACATTACAGTGGAATTATGCCTAAAATAAGGAGAACAAAGCAAATTAAATCAAATCCGTAGCCCAAGAGTTTGGTCTCACAATCATAAATTTAGCCTTATTTCTCTTTTTTCCTGGTACAATAAACATTTTACTCATAAGAATAATACACTGCACCTTTTCCTTTTGTGCAAACTCAGACAATCCTGCTAGTTGAACTAACCCTTGATAACAAAGAATGAAAAATCTTCCTTTTTGGTAGATGGTACACATTTTCAAGAAACTGCCCAAAGAAGGAATATAGAATTTTATTGCTATGACTGTTATAACATATCTGAACCTTACATTATCTCCTGAGATGACTGGTTTGAGATTATTCAGAGAGGAACACAATGCTTTTCATTACTTCTGATAGTGACTGAGATGTTGGCAACAAGACCAAAAACATTTTTTTATAATAAGTTTCTATGAGAGAATGAGAAAATCATCATAGCTGGCTGGATCAATAAGCAATGCACAGAAGCAAGAAATCTGCATCCTTTCCTCAGAGGAGACCAGGAGGGTTCAAGAACTCTGCTCTGCCAGGAGCTTGGCGCTTCTTGTTCCAGAGCTCACTTGGTGATCTACCCATGCAATCCCATCTTTCCTGAGCGATTTCATATCCAAACACCACTTCTAGACCACCAGTGATCTCGAGCCTCTTGTGGAACAAAAGGATAGATATGAGTGTCAGGGTCCTGACCACAGTAGGAGGCTCTGCAGCCTCTTTGCCCGCCACCCAAGTGGTTCATTTGTTTGGGCTGAAGGCCAGCCCTGATATAGGGTAGCCATCTAATCTAGGGCTGAACTGCTATGAAAAAAGTTATGTGGAAAACTGGGACAAGTCTAGTCAAAAACATCCCCCTCTTTGACTTGAGAGTTGTATTAAAGGCCCTTGGTCTTTGCCTGAGCTATCTGTAGGTAGGTCTGTGCCAGCATTGATGCCTTGGTGGTTCTGACCCTGTCTGACTCACTTGCTTTTCCAGCTTGACCTCAGTCTTGCCTTGTCCCTGCATGTTCCTCTCTGACAGTCTGAGCTCTTGGAAGGTTTGGCTCAACATCTCTGAACTAGCTGTGTGCTTTATGTTTGATATTGAGGGACTGCGTCTCACCGGTGTGGGTAACACAGAGAAGAAACCCGACAGAGGAATTTTTAGGTGCTAAAGTCTCAGCTTTGCTGGAAATAAACTTAGATTTTAAACATCCATGCTTGGAAGTTGTGTCAAAGTCAACATTATTTGGTTGTCTGGAGAAAGAGAGAAAGACAGATGTGTATGTGAGAAGCAGGAGCCATGAGCTGAGGAAGTCTGGAAATGAATTCAAATTGGATTAAATTAAGGAATGCAAACTAATGCATTGGAGAAAAATAATCCTACCTATACTTGCACAGAGATAGATTTGTCATTACCTATTATGACTGGGAAAGAAATCCCGCAGTCTCTGCATTTAACTCTTTGAACACATCGCTGGAAAGAAAAAGGCAAATGAAATGACAGAAATTACTGAGAAAGGAGGAAGTAGCAGAATAGTAAGCATTGCTATGCTCCAGCATCAATCCATGAATAGCGCGTGCAGTTTTAGTTCCTTTACCTCTAAGAAGATGGAGTATAACTACAACAAACAACAGATAATAATGAAACAAACAAATAAACAAAAAACAGAAAAAGGATGATCTCTTTCTTGCATTAGCCTTGATAAGGTAGCAAACATTTACATGATTTTTTCAGTGGCTCAGACATGCTTACTAAGAATTTCAACCCTTTTGAAGCTGGCTGTGAGCAGAACTCTGCGTTGGGTTTTCAGCACTTCGGGTTTTTCTCTGCAGGCTGTTAGGTAGAGGTCCTTACAGTACTCTTGAGGCAGTTTTGGCAGTTTTGACTGGGCCGAGTCATGATTAGTGCTAATTTTGGAAAAAAGTATGTCAAACATATAGCTAGGAAATGGTTGCAACCATATGTGTAGCGTCAGCCACATAAATAAACCTTCCATTTTTCTTTTGTTTTGCCAGCCAAAAAGCCATCAGGACACAAACTTCTATGTCCCATATGGACCTCTCTCATGCAGATGAGAAAAGGGAGCTGTTTGAGTTACCACGGATGTGGACCATGACTGAAATGACAAACCTTTCAGTCATGTGGATTTTCTGATTTGACTGCAAGATAAACGTATTCTTTCCACTTCCTCACCACTGGTGCAGCCATACATGGAGTGCTGGGTCCAGTTCTGGGCTACCAGTACAAGAGAGGTGTGAACATAATGGACGGAATCCACTGAAGTGCCACAAAGATAATGGGAACTGGGACACCTCTGCTACAAGGAGAGGCTAAGAGAGCTGGGGCAGTTCAGCCTGGAGAAGAGGAGACTTAAGGGGATCTCATCAATGTTCATAAGTACCTGAAAGGAGTGTGCAAGGAAGGCAGAGCCAAGCTTCTTTCAGTAGTGCTCAGTGCCAGGACAAGAGGCACAAACTGGAGCACAGGAGGTTCCCTCTGAACACCAGAAGCACTGCTGTGCTGTGCAGGTGACGGAGCACTGGCACAGGCTGCCCAGAGGCTGTGGGGTCTCCTCCTTGGAGATCTCCAGAAGCTATCTGGCCGTGGGCCTGGGCACCCTGCTGTGGGTGGCCCTGCTGCAGCGGGAGGTGGGCCAGAGGGACCCAAAGAGCCCTGCCTGCTTCAGCCATGCTGGGATTCTGTGACACTCAAGCTAATGCATTCATTCACTTTACACATATTTCAAGTAAACACAGACAAATAACAGTTATTCCTTTTTTAAAAAATCAAATATTTTACACACCTCCAGATCAGAAGCCACTGTTCGATCTCACAGATTTGTAACAGGGTAAGTTCTTTTTCTTTTAAAATTTAGAGTAATTCTAATTTATACAAGAAGGAGAGAAAGAAGAGTCTACTCCTATGTTTCCAGCTGGAGGTCTTTTTATTCAAACTGTCTAGCTTTCTTTTTCCCTTTCTATGAATTTATTTGCAGTAGTCGCAATGGTAATCATTATAAGTGTTTTCACAGTACTGAGGAAGCTTTCTTTCTACTAAGGAAAAAAAGCTAGTTCCCCCTTCTAATGTTCAACTCCAAGCCATACCACTAAACAAGCCAGATGTTTCATCTGCTGTCATGCTCCATTGCATATTCCAAAGAAATCTAGCATTAGAAAATGGGAGATGATATCTCTGGGAGTCAGAAATCAAGTAGGCTTAAAATGTTTTAGAGAAATTAATTCATGAAGACATTGCTTTAGTACGTGTGATACCACTACCTGTTGCAGAATCCTCCTTTATTATCTACCACTTTGTCAGGTGTTTGCATACGTGCCTCCTATGTTACAACAAACTTGAAGCTGTAACCAAAATGGGGATAACTGTGCTCACAATGGAGATTTTGCCAAATCAGTTTTGTATGACCTATTAATACATTTCATACTTTGCTGATAGACTACAGAGCACACCTCCTTCCTTTGGGAATGTCATCACTCAGCAAAATGATATAAACTGCTTGAGAGAGGATCCAGCATCACTAGTACTGCATGATTATTTCCTCCGTATGTATATGTTTGTGACAGTTTTGGCAGCTGCTTTGGAAAATCTACTGTACATTTTCCCTCAACATTTTTCCTCTATCATTGTCTAAAGCAATGAGTTTTGGACAAAATTAGGTCCATGTAGGGCAATAGCTGTGTGGGTTCAGCTGAGATAAGACAGAAGAAGTTTTCTTCTGCTTGCTGCTACTGGCACTGAAGCTGCCAAATCCTACTCCCTCTGCTGCTCTGAGCTCAGCAAATGGCCCCAGCCATTGTCAAGCACTGGGGGTCACTGAATTTAGCATTGTGAATTAGAGCAGTGCAAATCTGACAGCACTCAAATAAACAGCAAAGACCAAGGGGCAGGGCCATCAATAAGACTGATACCTGCTGACCTGCTTATGTTCAGGTTTCAGAAATAGGTATCACTGGATGTGTGAATAAAAATCCCCTTTGTGCAAAGGGTTCAAGAGGAATTCAGTCCTCTTTCTGAGAGACAATCTCACACAGTTTCTGGTGAGAAAGATATAAAGATTTAGGCTCAAAATAATTACAACAGTTTTAGGAAAAGTGAATTAGAGGCAAGGTAATTGAAAAGATCTTTTTGTAAGCAGTAGAAATATAGCCCTAAAATTGAACGAAAGATCTTGCTGGTCTGAAATCTGTATTTTTAAATAGAGTTTAAATAGGACAGTTCCAAACGGAGAGAAGTACATAAAAAATATATCTAAAAATAGGCAGCCATTATTAGCAGCTGCCAAACATGACTTGGAATTCTGATATAATTCAGCATGGTCTGGTATAGATCCTGTACTGCAAATCACAGTCCCCAGGTGCCAAGGTAATAATGAGATACGTCAGAAACTGTGCAAAAATTAAAAATCAGATGATACCATGGGCACACTGAGCAGATATAGAATTAAGGACACCTGGAGGACTCCATCTAAGGATATTTTCTAGTGAGCTCTCAAGTTAGACAGGTACTCATCCTCTTTCGTCCCCTGCGCTCCTCTCCACACAGCTCTGTGATCCTGGGTGCTGGGGGGGACTTGAACTAGCAGAGTTCTGGGAATCTGCTGGCAGGCATATTCCCTGAAGTTAGATTTGCTCAGCCTCAAGGGAATAGGTTTGGTCTTCCTTCAGAACTGAAGTGTGTTTTAGTTACTACTGGTGTTTCAGCATCGCTGGGGGAAGAAGTTGAGAACAAGGGCCCAGCAGTGGTAGACTCCTTCTCTGCTGGATCAGCAACATTCCACATAAAGCAATATGCTTTATGCTTCCAAAGATGATACAAGGTCCTGAATCCTCTGAATCCTCCCTGTGCCTCCTTGAGAATCTTTCATTGCAGTTGAGTCTAGATTAATGAAGGTGTCAAATGTCAGTGCCTCTTGCCCAAGTGTACTGACTAGGGACATGACTCAATTGCCTAGACAAGGATATCTGCATACCCATTCAGTCACAGTCACATACTTACCTAGAGCCAGCTGAGGAGGCCAGGGCACAACTAACAGCTCACAGAGGCTCTGTGTGCCATGTCTTCCAGCCTTGTGTGCCTCTTGGACTCCTGAGGGGATCTCAGATAGTAATAGATGCTTGTGTGCGAGCAGCTGAATTGAGTCCCAGCCCAAGTACACCCTGCCTGGTCTCTGGCAGGATCTTTGCCTTGCAGCAGGCCACAGATTCCATGCGAACTGAGTAACAGAATGCCAGATGAGAATCTCAAATGACACAGGGCAACTAAGATTTAGGAAACTGAATCGACTTTTTAATCACATTTATGATAATGGTGCCACAGAGAGCTGCCTTGTCATAGACACCTACAGTGTACGCACCTAAATTTAGGTGTCTGAATCATGTCTTATAAATGCAGTCTAATCACAGCAATAAGTCTGCCTTCTTTTTCTGGGCTGTAGCATCCATGACCCAGTTGAGTTAATGATCTCAAGGAATATGGGCCTGGCAAAAAACAGAGTCAGGACCCTGAACTTCAGAAGAGTGATATTCCAGCTGTTTAAGGAATTAATAGATGGAATCCCCTGGGAAGCTGTCCTTAAGGACACAGAAACAGAACGGAGCTCGTAGCTCTTTAAGGATGGCTTTCTGAGAGCATAAGAACTCTCCATCCCTCAGCAAGTTTGCTGATGACATGAAGCTGATGGTGCTGCTGATAAAATAAAAGGAAGGGACACCAACCAGAGGGACCTGGACATGCACAAAAAGTGGGCCAGTGAGAACCTAATGACTTTCAACAAGGCCATGTTCAAGGCAATCCCAGATATGAGTACAGACTAGGAGAAGAACTCATTGAGAGCAGCCCAGCAGAAAAGGACTTGGGAGTTCTGGTCTATGAAAAGCTGGACATGAGCCAGCAGTGTGCACCTGCAGCCTGGAAGGCCAGCTGCAACTGAGCTGCACTGGGAGGGGATTGTCCACCTCTGCTTTGCCCTCCTGAAGTTCCATCTGGAGTACTGCAGCCAGGTCTGAGGCCCACAGCACAAGAAGGATGCAGAGCTCTTGGAGTGGGTCCAGAGGAGGGCTGTAAAGATGCGCAGAGGGCTGAAGCACCTCTCCTATGATAAAAGGCTAAGAGAACTGGACTTTTTCTGTCTGGAAATGCTTCTTCAGTCTAAACAATTCACTGTACAGCACCACCGTTACATGAGTCACGCAAAGCTCCAGGTTAACTCCTTGGTATAACACTCTGCATGGGATCTGCATATAAATCCACATGTAAAAGCATTTGAAAGAGAGTCCAAGAGCCAGTATGAGCACATGATTGCAAAGCTAGTTGCAATCAAAGAAATTCAGGAAATATTTCTGGTTGTTAGAAAAAAAGAGCCTTTTCCTGACATTGCGTCACACAGTTCATGAAACAAATGAATAGGAAGACCTTCATATAACTCTTTTGCAGTATAGTACTGTGTTGAAACAAGAGCTGTTGCATACATTTTTTCTAATTTCTAGAAAGCATTTTGAAGGTACTTGGCATTATTATTCTCCTGTGACACAAGTGTGTACCAAACCTGGCATGCTGCATCTCCTTCCCTAGAGATCTGCTGGGCAGACGCATATTGAATCTTGAGTTGCTCTCTGCTATTAATGTGCAGCTTGTGGCTGCAATATCCTATTTCAGCTTAAAGCTGTAGGCAGTGCTTCATGGAACTTTTATTTCTGCTGCTGGAGGTACTCATCTCTCACTGATGGAAAGGGCACTCAAGGCACCAAGAACTCATCTGCCGCTGCTGGAGGGGAAAGGCCCATAAACGCTCCCTGGTGTCAGGAGCTTTAGTTTTCGTATTATAGTCTAGCTGGCAGAAATACAGCTTGCTCCAGCAAGGTAGCTCATTGGAGTTGCCCCTCTACCTCTGAGTCCTCTAGTATAGGGTCCTCAAAAGTCAGATGTGATCTCTGGCAGCTGGTCTGACACCTAAAATTGATTCTAAAACCATCTAAAATTGATTCTGACTTCCTCTAAAATTGATTCTGACTTCCAGGAATGGCTGCGAGCAGATGTCAGGTACCAGGTTGCTGCCCAAGGTGGAGAAGGCCAGCAGTAATGGTGCAGGGACTGTCTGCCAACAACAGCTGTAAGATGAACCCTGCAACAGCCAGTTAAGGCATGACCAACAAAGTATTTGTCATAGCTTTGTGCTGATGGAGGAAGCAGCGCAAATTCTTGTGTGGGATGGGATCTAGCCCTTTCTGTGGACTTGTCCAGATGTAATATATAATGCTGCCCCAGTGAAAGGATTGCATATTTAATTTTATTTTCCTAGTCTGAGTTAACTGTATCTCCATCCTCTTTCAGTTTTCTTAAGTATTCCCCAATTATGAGATCACAAGCATAGACCAGAAAGATGTGAACCACTTCATATAAACCCAGGCTTTACCTCAACTGAAATTTCAAGAGTAAAATCTTGAAAAGGCTGGCTGTTTTTGCCCCTGTTGCTGCTTAATGTGGAATACTTGAAGGTTGCACCTGTAGAAAGTAATGTAAAGTCACTGGAAACAGTTCTTGAAATGATTAGAAAATGACAAGCAGTAATCAGCAGGAGAGGTGTCTTGTAATATTTGTGTTGTTTTGCTACAGACATTCCCATAGGTTTGGAGGAACATGAAAGACCGCTGACTCAGTGAGCCTCAGAACTTTAGCGCATTTGTTTGTTAATTAAGAGCCTTGTAATGCTTTAAGACTGTTACTGGAGCTCTTTTTATTACAGCAAGAAAATGCCTCTTCCCTGAACAACTTAAAGTTTACATAAGAAGACAAATGTTGCACATTTTCTGTGTGTTTTCTCTAAATGTACATTCTGTTGCAAATTTAGAATGGCTCAGTAGATGGGGCTGGAATTATTTCTCATTAAGTGAAAAGCCCAGTCAGGCTCCATACATTCAACCAGCAAAATGTTTGTGGGAAACCCTATTTTTAAAAGGGTTTTTCAAGAGGTGTTTGGAATTACTTGTGCTGCTGTGCAGATGACTGTCACAGAATATCGCTCAATGTATTTTTTTCCCACAGATTTTGGAAGATTTCTATCAGCCCCTGGGCTCTGAGTGATTTCTGAACTACAAATGAGCTTATAGGCATAGTGTGAAGAAATGATAACCAGCAGCTGTCTTTTAGTGGTTACATAATCGTTCCTTCAGCTGCTATGCTAACAGTGCACAAAGTCAGAAGACAGATATAAAATGAAGTCCTTACAGTTTCACATTCAATCAATATATTTTCAAATTTAAATAAATAAACTCTTTATGAAGAAACTTACTTTGTAGAAGATACTTTCAAAGCCAATGGAGCTATCCAGGAGCTGATGTATCTATGGCACACAGCTGGGCAAGAAGATTTCCAGATTCCAGAGCATGTGTAACCTGCTGTATCTGTGCTGGGATCACTCTTTTAGGAGGGAATTTATGAAGATTGTGTTGATACATCTTACTTGCTCCACTGTTACAATGAAGTCTATTTGCTCCTGCATTATACACTGCAAAGAAATGTGATGTTCTTTGTCCTTTGCTTTCCGATAGGAATTAGAAAGAAGAAATCTGCCTTTTTTCTTCCAAATTCTGTGAAGACTTAACCACTTCAGTATTGTGAGAGCTGTCAGACAGCGTTTTTGCAGGTACTACTTACAAGTCCAGTTTAAATGACAGACTATTAGACCTTGAGGAAATCTTAGGCCATATTAGGCTTCAAAAGCCAGTAAAGCCACTGAAATACTTTAATGTATTCAGCCCAAATTTTGGAAAGAATCCTCTAAAAATATAAGTAAGGACCACTGTGACCAGAGGCAGGCTGAAGCAATTGACCAAATCCTTTCCCAGAGCTGTTCTCTGTTACTCAAATCCTTCTGAGGGCAATTCTGCGTCTTTGTCCCACATCCCTGCAAACAAACATGCTGTTAAAGTGCATAACATTGTAAGTTATAGTGTAACTGATTATGGGAAACTTGCAGAAAGATTTTGTATTTGCCTTCACATGGCCGTTTGCCAAAATCAGCAAGGGTTGTAAAATGAGTATGTAAGAGCCAGAAGTCCTCCAAGTAGGCATGCTCATATATGCACATTGAGATAAGCCTGGAATAGTTATTAAAATGTGCTTTTGTCAGTTATGGTTCTAAACCACATCATTCAATTATTACTGAAGTAAAAACAAAACAAAACAAAACAAAAAAACATAACAAAACAATGGTATCCCATAAATAGGGCCTTTGGATAAACTTTTGGCATCCAGGATTACATGATTTAGCCTCTAATTTCCAACATCTGCTTTAGATTGACTAGCAGATATAGTCAATACCAATTATCCCGGGGCTTAGCAGCTAAATCATAACTGTGAATCTTGATTATTTCATGGCTCTTAGCCTTCAATTTCTGAGCTGTTATTAACCACAACACATTTAGTTGTGGTTAATAAAACTTGGTGTTTTATTAAGTTTAAGGCATATGCAGATTTGCGACAATCCTGTGATTTTCTTCCTGATTTCCTTCAGCTGGATTATAGGACAGTTTGGATTGCTTTGTCCGTTGGTGGGTGAAACTTTTTGTTAGTCATCTGAGTGAAAACCAGTGCAGAGAACTCTGCATGAAGTTGACAGTGGGAAAAAAATGCTGCATGCAAGACAAAGAACATGTGCTTTTAAAGAATATTACTGGTAATGTTGACACCTCTTCCAAAGCCCAAACTCTACTTCTGGAGAGCAGAAGTCTGCCTACTTTGTCTGCCTACTGCTTCTCTCCACCATATCCTTTTCCTGTGACTGACTGTCAGGCACCCCACAGCTCTGCTGGCAAAAGGGACGATGGCACACACAAGGGCACAATGACCTTGGTGTCAGCAATAGCATTCACCAAAGACTGGAGGCACAATAAAACAATAAGGTTTGTGGCTTTTTGCCAGCAGGCAAATATAAGCTTTTGTCGGATTTTATCTGTATGGATGAATGTGGAACTAAACAAAACATCACTCTTCCCTGTTCTTAGCTAGATGAGGGCCAATATTTGAACAGTTCAGTTAGTGCAAAACGTCTCAATAGGAGTTAAAAGTAATAATGCTCACAGGGATATCTGAATCCTCTCCTTCAGTGAGCAGCCATCAAATTAGAGAGAAGTGTTGCTTGGGGTAGGTTACCTCCTTTCAAGTATGGGCTTGCAAGGAGATCCTCCCCTTCACACTGAAGTTCTGCCATATGTCTTATTTCTACTGATTTTCTTCATATAGATACTGCAGCTCACAACTCGTAAATCCTATTTCTCAGAGGTAGCCCTTGGATATGTAGGAGGACTTCACACAGCAGAAACATACTCAATAACAAGGAGTTCCACCCATGTCCCCTATACGGCTAGTGAAGAAGGAAGCTATTTAGGACTTTTCCTGTTCTCAAAAGTGTCATGGACTACAGGTTCAAATTTTGTTTTCCATCTGTCCTCAGGACCATGTTTAAGAAACTCTCTCTAGTACCACTACCTTTGAAATCACTGGCAGCGTGTATGACAAATGCTGCTCTCATGTTTCTTTAAGTGATACCAGAGACTGACTCCAGGTCAACAGTTCCAAGAGCTGAGGGAATTCAAATCTCCTGAGACGAGAAAAATACAATCCATGAAGATGGGAAGATTGGGTTATGGACCAAATCCTCATCTAGATGAAGTAATCTGCTCAAATATAAGCATTGTCACATATGGAGGAACAGTAGCTAGGGGCAGAAATAACCCACATTTTTAATTTAATATTATCCTATGTCACAATTCCAGTGTTCAGAAGAACATTACAACTCTCTGCAGAAGATTGTATATCTTCATGATATCTGGCTAGAAAATTAAAAGAAAAATATTTTAACTTAGATGAAAGCCCTTTTTTTTATATATATGCAACATAGCATACTAAGACCTTGCTTTTCTCTAAAGCATAGAAAACAAAGAAGTAAAGTATAATTAGATGTCATGAAGCTGTGATTGTTTCTAAGTCATTGGACAGATTAGTTGTCAGCAGGATAAATGAATAATCCGTAGACAACTCATATTACCATATTTATGTGAGTGGGATTTGTAAAAGAAAAACAGTCAATAAAAATGAAATTGAAAATGAAAATATTGTTGCAGGACCATATTCCAAATGCATGCTACAAGTGAAAATAAGACGCAATAAAAAGTGAAATGTGAAGGCTTTTAGCTCTTTCTAATACTGTTTATAAGTTTTATTGTTCTATTGTTTATATGCCAAGCATCAGCTCAGCATATAGAGCATGCTGGCTCTCTAATTTAATCTGGTTTTTATTTAGACATGGGATGAGTGATATGGGTATAAAATGGGTAGATCTTAAAAAAAAAATACTAGTTTTAGTAGCAATGGAGAAAACAGTTGTTACGCTTAAGCAAGATGCACAGACTGGAATAGATGTGGGCATTTATACAAGGCATTTTGGAAAAAAAAAGGTCCCATCTCCTCAACAGGGAGGACATTATTTTTAGAAACCAGGAAGGAGAAGAGGAGATGATCTAGGTGTCTAACAAGATATAACTAAGAGATGCTGGGGAGATGAAAGATGAGCCAACCTGATCGGAAGGAAATAACGTTCCCATGTTAGAGCAATAGGAATTCTCCCCATTTCCCCCCAGTGACACCAAGGAATCACAAGCAAAACCTACACAGTGCCACATGGGATGTCCTGTGTACATCACATTTATTTGACCAGATTTTCTCTTTCTGTTCTCAGCAAGTTTGCTTTACTTACCACACCAAGAGCTTAGGCCAGTCTGGGAGGCTCGAGATGATACACCACACAAAATACCAACTAATCAGAAGTATCAGAAGTTAGGGAAGAACTGCTAAATTGGTGTTTGTGTTGAAGACTGAAGACTAAGAAGTCTTAAATGTGGGAAGGATGTGGTGCTTCACAGACATGGAAAATGCCAGACAATTTCCAAATACCCACCAGTCCATGTAAGCATCTCTGTAACTTAGTGGCCACCTAATCATGGTGCTGAGTTCATAGGAAGCAGCATGAGGGTGTGATCTGGAGGAAAAGGCGTAGGAATTCTGAATGCAGAACTCATCAGTCAATAAAACAACTCTAAAAACACCCTGAGGTTAACACCCCTCTGCGTGGATGAATCTTCAGACACTAACAGAATTTCTAGGGGGCACTTGCAGCAAGGAGCCTTGCAACCACAATGCTGAATTTACTTGCTTCAAAACCTTATGTCCTTTACATTAAGAGTACTGCCTGCTCTAAACACAGCAGGCCTAAGGCTGAACCCACTCACAGACGGACAAATCAGGAGCACTGCCAGCAAGAGCCACAGAATTTCGTTAATGAAGGAGTGAGTGACAGACTCCGTCCTGGATGCATCCTGTGAGCAGAGCATGTGACCCATATTTGAGTCTTATTCTGTAACGGTAAAAGGCTTTTTGAAATCCATTTAAGTCTATTAGTGCTCCCAGAAAATTGTGCACTCACTCATTTTCTCAAAATAAATATCCTGGACTTAATGGAGCATAGTGTCCTTTTACTACCAGTACCCAAGAACTCCAATTATGCATTATTAAGCTATTAAACCAAACTGAATGAAAAGAACTGGCACTTACTGGCAAGATCACTCTTCTAAAATGCCCTGTAATAAGCTATGGAAAAATTAGCAAGCAGTTATAAAACTACCATCTCCTACCAGCTGCTATCATTTGGCTTTCTCTAACTGTTAGAACATATTTATGAGCACATCTTATGCATGCACACATATACACAGAGGGACACATACACAGAATTCTACCTGTGCTGTCACAAACTGAGCCGACAGGGGATTTCAGCCAGCCAGCTCACACTCCTGAGCATGTTTTAGGCTGGTTCCTGCAGTGTTTCCCTCATGAAGACAGCACATCCACTGGAAGTCTATGAAATTCACACTAAAATCAGATTGCATGTAGGGTTCTACAGACTTCAGAATGTAAAGCAAAAGCCTCCCTGAGCCCCCAAAGAGCTGACAGTGTATTTTGATAACAAACAAATCAAAGCTGGAGCTTCTATCTGTTGCATGTAGGGAATATGAAAAGGGGGAAAATCAGACATCATAAAATTTTTACACTCTTGTAAGGTAATATGATCCATAAACTCAGGAATTCCAAATAAAAAGTTGATGACAGCACAAAAGGCTTCAGGGAGCTGCAAACATCACAAAAGATCTCTAATGCCACATCTGCTGGAAAAAATCAGAAAATAACAAAGTTACTGCTGGTTGCAGAGCTAGCCTACTCAGTCCCTGCTTTGTGCATCTTAGAGTGTGTGATAGTTTCATGTTAATGGGCACATTGGTGCCACAGAAGACCAATATAAAGTGCTGTCCACAATCGACAGTCCATCTTTGTGATCTTTGCTTCATACCAGATGTACAGTAAAGCAGTGCCTTCACTGTTTTGCCTGTGCAATGCTGACATCCATTACTGTATATTTTATTTCTTTTATTACTCTTTCTATTTTTGTTTTTCAGCATTGATTTTATGGGTGAGAAGCACTCCCGAGTTATGACTGAGTGGCTTCCTCTCTTTCCTTAATGCATGCATCAAAAGTACATTTGGATCTGCTTGCTCCAAACAGCCATGGTACAGACTGAAAAGTGCAAATAAAAATATTTATTAATTATGCAGAGCTGATGGTGGAACTGAGCCAGTGCTACTATCCCTCTCTATATTTAGCAGCACAATGTAGTCTATCTCCATGGAGTTTTATTGTCAAGGAGCCCAAGAAGAAAATAGTCTCCCAAAAGGTTGTAATAAAATCTAATCTATCCTTCACTATATAAAGTTGTAAGGAGACCACAAGAGCTGTGCTGATTACACCAACACGCAGTTACAGATTTATGACAGCAAATACAGTTTTTCCACTCACTGATGCGTTCAGCACCCATTTAATGCAGTGCTGATATGGGCTACTGCTGCCCAAGGCACCCAGGCATAATCTGTTCACCTGCCCGACTCAAGGAGAAGCACTAGAACCCCTTCAGGTGCATCAGGCAAGGAACTGGCTAAAGCCACAAATTCCAAAACATCAGACAAAGGATGATGCTGAAATCCCTGCTTGCATTCTTTAAACATTAATAGTCTGATCACACATTTGTTAAGTACTTATGGTCTCTTTGTCACTACTGAAAGCACAGAATCATAGATTCACAGGTGTTGGAAGGGACCTTTGGAGATCATAAAAATCCAATGCCCTGCTAAAGCAGGTTCCCTGCAGTAGCTGGGGAAATGAAACCCCTTCATCCACATTTCTTCACATACATGAACATGTCAGCATGTTTGGTCTAGGAGAATGAATGAGGCTTTAGAGATTTGTTTGGTTAGAGCCATTTTGGCATAGGGTAAGGATGATGGCTGATACAGGGAGCATCATGTAAAATAACCATCTGGGCTCCTTGTCTTGTTCCAGCAGCCTTTGATCCTCCTTTCCTGAAACAAAATCAATGAAA
This sequence comes from Bambusicola thoracicus, assembly GCA_002909625.1. Lineage (NCBI taxonomy): Eukaryota > Metazoa > Chordata > Aves > Galliformes > Phasianidae > Bambusicola > Bambusicola thoracicus. The sequence continues at coordinate 10,138 of PPHD01003365.1, read as the reverse complement.
TATATTTGAGAGCCTCTTAAGCAGAAGCTTCTCGTAATCACAACCAGATATCACATAACAATAGAAATTACCTGTGGTCATTTCAAGATGGCACCGTCAATTATTGAGGAATGTAGATTTATTATTCTATATTCTCATCATTAACACTATGAAAGCAGAAACATTCTGTTTTTGTAAAAAATGTGCAGCTAATCCAGCAGCTTTTATATATACTAGGAACTGTTCAACTAGACATGAGAAGGCACTGACTTTCTAGATTGCAAACAGGAGTCCGGGAAGATTACAAAAGGGTTTACATTTTTTGTTATAAAATAAGCTCCAACCTTTTATTAATTGGTGTATGTTTGCTAGTATGAAAAATGTTTAGTGTTATAGACATTTAAACATAAAGAACAGAAAGTATTGTGCCGTGAACAATGCTCCTGAAGAGCATTAACATACACGGATACTGGGAGCTTGGAATCAGTTTTGTTATGCTCTTTCACCTTCTTTACTTTTGTTTACCTTTTCCCAAGCCTACTTTCATTATCTTGGAGGAATGTAGGAGGGAAATACATCCAAAAGTTATTGGCACTAGAAAAGTTTATTTTGAGATAACCTGTAAAATAAAATAGTACCATAGCCATACTGCATTTTCAGCTGTCAGCCACATGGCTTTTGATTAAAAAGTGAAGAAACTACATAAAAATAGTCCAAACGTTCAAATAAAAAACCTTTTCTGCAGGGTAGCCATTTGCATGTTTTTACCTCTTCCCTTTAACAGACTGAGAAAGCTGGGGCTGTTCAGCCTGGAGAAGGCTCTAGGAAGACCTGACAGAGGCCACTCAGTATCTAAAGGGGGCTATGAGAAAGAAGGGGATGTAATTTTCAGCAGGATCTGTTGTGATAAGGGGAAATGGTTTCACATTCAATGAGGGGAGACTTAGATTGGATATATGGAAGAAGTGCTTTACAATAAGGGCAGTGATGCACTGGCACAGGTTGCCCAGAAAGGTGGTGGATGCCCCGTCCCAGGAAGTGTCAGGCTGGACAGGTCTCTGAGCAACCTGATCTGCTGTAGGTGTCCCTGTTCATTGCAGGGGGGTTGGACTAGGTGATCTTTAGTGGTCCTTCCAACTCAAACCGTTCTATGATATTTCTGTGCTAGGATACTTCTGTGCTCTTGAGTTTCCTTCAGTTCAACTCCTCCCATACAACGCTCCTCCACATTACTACGCTCAGTAAGTATTTCATTTCCCTCATCTCTGAGGGTGCCTGTTTCCACAGGGCTGCTCTCCATCCTCTCATCCCCCACTTTGTACACACACACCCAAGATCCCACTGTCCCAGGTGCACTTGCTCTTTTGAACACCGCGACGTTGGTCGTTTGCTAAGGTCCCTCTACAAGGTCCCTCCCAATTTAGTTCTGGCTGAAAAGCTAATTAGTTCTGCGTTCAGACCGCTTGTGAAAGCACTGAAGAGAACCAGTCCTAAAATAGAGTCCAGAGGAGTCCAGGCTCCTGGAGAGGGCTTCCTGGAAGAAAAGCGAGACCCTGATGGGGGCAGCCCTTCCCTCCTCGTAGGACCCGGCATGGTGCCGGTGCCCGCGACGAGACGACACAAGATGGCGCCGCGGGAGCGCCTCGCAGCGAGGCGGGCCGGAGGTGATGCCCCACTCTTCCCGCCGCTGGGCCGGGCGGTGCGTATAGGCGCTTATATCTATGGAATGTACGTCAGGGCACTGCTACGATTTAAACGCGGGGAGAAAACGGGTCGCTCAGAAGACAGGACAAGCCGTACGCAGACGAGTAGCGGCGGGCAGATTAGGAATTAAGAAACCAAACCAATCAGGCAGCCCTGTGATCAGTTTCGTGCTGCTGAGTCACCGCCCGGCAGCCCTGGCACTGGGGTGACTCCGCTCATTTTCCAACTGCGTTTTCCACAGCCATAAGGGCGGTGGGTTCTCCCCTCTCTGAGCACACTTACAGAAGATGGTGAAACAACAGTGCAAAATTATGACGATGAAAGCCCAATATGTGCCAAAGGGCAGAGATGAGTTGATATTCCAGTGAAAGGAGCAGTAAGTAATAAACGAGACTGTAAAAGAATATGAAAAGCTCAGGCTGTTCTGAAGGTAATAGATAACAGTGGCAGCACCCTGAGGGTGAAGTAGGAGAAAACGACTACAATGAGTTTTTCGTAGCAGTATATCTTTTCTTAGAACACGNATAAACGAGACTGTAAAAGAATATGAAAAGCTCAGGCTGTTCTGAAGGTAATAGATAACAGTGGCAGCACCCTGAGGGTGAAGTAGGAGAAAACGACTACAATGAGTTTTTCGTAGCAGTATATCTTTTCTTAGAACACGAGGCAACAAAATACAGCAGAAAACTCTCAGAAGACTAGTTGTCTGTGTGTGTTATTAATGCAG
>PPHD01003364.1:0-31829 GCA_002909625.1 Bambusicola thoracicus | reverse complement strand
TCCAGTGTTGGACCACCCTTTCTGTAAGAAACTTTTTCCTTATATCGAAGGTATATCTCCCCTCCTTTAGTTTGAAACTGTTTTCCCTTGTCCTATCACAGCAGACCCTGATAAGGAATCCGTCCCCGTCTTTCATATAAGCCCCCTTCAGACATGGAAAGGCCGCTCTCAGATCTCCCAGAGCCTTCTCTTCTCTGTGCTGCACAGCTCCAGCTCTCTCAGGCTGTCCTAATAGGAGAGGTGTTCCATCCCTTGGATCGCTTTTGTGGCCCTCCTCTGGACACACTCTGACAGGTCCATGTCTCTCTTGTGCTGAAGACTCCACATCTGGACACAGCATTCCAGGTGAGGGCTCACCAGCACAGAGCAGAGGGTCAGGATCACCTCCCTTGTCCTGCTGACCATGCTTCTTTTGATGCAGCCCAGGGTACGGTTGGCTTTCTGAGCTGTGAGGGTGTAGGGCAGGGGGCAGGAGCGACCAACTCCCTCTTAGCCACTTGCAGCTGCGCCTAATGTTTCTGCCCCTCATGTCTTCTCCTCACCTTCAGGCGCAGCAAGATGTGGATCAATCAGTGGGGAAGGGTTAATGTGGAGAAGCAAAGAGCACTAGAGACTCCTCTGTGCCTCCTTCAGATATTGGCGAGATGGACTTCTTAAATGCAGATTATGTAATGTGTTCGGGGACTACTTAAAATAAATGTTATTGACAGCCATTACATTGTATAGTATTAATAAGTATTTAGGGAATTTTTTTAAAGGTGAAGTATTGACAGGAAAGACCATAACAGCTACTTCTGGGCCATTACAATTTATCTTCTAAATCAGTCTGGGTTTATGGTTCACTGACATGTTTCACCCTATTACCTGCTAAAGGGTGGTTAATGACAATGTGTTTGCTACACATGATAGTGCAGCCTGTGACACAGCACATCTAGGATATAAAGGCCTCGCAGAGAAGTGCTCCTCTGTGGAAAGCTGTTTGCTGCAGATCTTTGCAGGGCTGGCTCTTAATAGCTATATAATAACATAAAACAAAGCATTGAATTCGGTCTCTCAGGATAATGTCTAAACTTGCAGATGGGTCCAATTCTGTTGTATCTTGGGTGAAGTACAAACCCTGGCTCTATGGACTTCCCTGTAACCAATAGGGACCAAGAGCCATGGCTGATATTAGTGCCCTGGCTCCTCCAGCAGTAATGGAGGAGCACAAGTTGGTGCTTGCTGTTTCTGGGCAATGCAGAGCTTTCTCCTCTAAGCACCACTTTCAATTCAGCCCTCGATTAGTCATGAATTGAGGTCATTTTAGGGTTCAGTGTGTGGGTAAAAACAGTCAGTTACAAACAGCTGAAGTCACAAATAGCATTCACCTCTACAGTGGTCCTTCATGTGCAGCCTTGTTGGAAATGTTTTCACAAGTAAGAGAAAATAAGGATGCAGCACTGTCCATAAATAATTCTAGTCTGTAAATAATCTAAGGTTAGTCTTTTGGCCTGCTGCTTTTACCTTTTCACCCATACTAATCTGAGTTTATGTTCCTTTGGCAATTTTTGCCACTGAAATATGAAGCAATTAATATCCACCTGAATTAATCTGTCTCTTGTCAAAAGGTAATTTCTTCTTCATCTGAAAAACTGTCTAGAATTGTGATTTCCTGACCATCTGTTTTCCCTCTTCGTGCCAAAGCACTCCAGAAACAAAACGGGTGTACCTTCACTTGTCCATCATGAACCCTCACCTTTCCAACGTGAAGGTGATAGACTTTCATGCACATATAATGACCCAGGTTTGAATGACAGTGTTTTTTTCCCATGAAAACAATACTTCCCTCCCAAGACACTGATGACACAGGTGTGCATTGCCACTTTTAACTTCTGACTCCACCAACTCCTTTGCTGGAAGCAGCCAGTAGATGAGCTATCTCTAGGCGCAATTCTTTCAGCACAGAGTTTCTTTCACATGACCATCTTTTGAACTGCTGAATATCTCTTGTGAATCCCAATCGTGCCCTCCGTCAGCAGTAAAGGCTGCTCCATTTCCACCTAAAGCCAGCCTGCTGTTGGGATGCAGGCTGCTTTGGATAATGAGACCATCTTCTGCTCTTTGTTTTGTTTGCACTGGATTTTCCAAATGCCCAGCAAGTGCCGTTCAGTCCCTCAGTTAACGTTTACACTGCAATCAGCTTCCTGCACCCTGTTCTATTTTCTGCAGACATGTAAATAGAACCCTTTTGTAAACTTTGTTTAATGATAGTGCCATATTATGGTTGTCTAAAACAGTGTCAAGAGATCCTGTTTCCTTTTAACTTCACCGTTTGGCTAAGGTATAATCTACAGTACGTCAACACAACACATCTCTCTATTGAGTGTAGAGGTGAGATACAAAGCTTTCAAAGCAGGCAGATTCTTTTGCTGTTTCTTGGTTTCCTCAAGCACTTTGTACATGAAAGATTGTTTCCTTATCTCTTGGAAAAGCTTTTGGATGAAATTAACCCGGGTGCAGAGGGTCAGCTTAACGGCCCCTGCACTACTTAAGTCCTACTTAGAACCTATTTTGAGAGCTTAAATTGGATTTGTATGGTGCACAAGGTGTGTATCCCTCTGTGGCTAGGTAAAAAAGATTTTATTTATACTCACAATTTAAGTTCTTTCTGGATCTGTTTTATATGGTGCAGTTTGGGGGAACTCTTAAGTAGCAAGTCAGTAACTGCATGTGGCATTCTAAAGCTGTCCAGAAAACGTGGAGTAACTGGGCCTGCCTACCTGTGGTGCTGCTGGCATCTCGTGACATGGATGTGCAAATGTTACTGCAAGTGCTGATCTGATCACCAAGGCCCAAATCCCACAGAGCTGCTCCAGGAAAACACAGGCTGGAAACCCTGCCACAGCCCCTCACCTGACTCCCTTCAGGGTGATGCACACCCTGGGCCAGATGGCAGTGAGAAACCTCAGTCTTCAGTAAAATTCAGGGAAGTAATTGTAGCTGCTCTCTGAAAACTTCAGAAAGAGAAGTGTTAATAGCTTTTCACATCGTATTTTGCCTTACAGCCAATGCACAGAAATTACACGGCTCTTTGTCCAATTAAAAGAAATCTGGTGCAAGTTGCTGATTAAGCTGTCTCAGTCTACAGTAAGCATGTTTGATACCAAATAAATAGTCTCAAATGCCTTTTTTTCCTTTTCCCTCTTGAGCATTCTGAGTAGGGTTCTTCATTGTTTGACATCAGTGCAAAATAAACCCAAAATACCAGCCTAATGTGAGCCTGTGACAGAGCTGATAGGTACAGATACAAATGAGAAAATCAGGGCCCAGATGAACACCAAAGAGATCTAATGGTGCATTTTTCCATCTTGGTTCTCTCCATCCAGCTCTGTGGGCAGCTGCAGTAGATAGCCTGATGGCAACCGTGGCACACCTATGTCTCAGCTAAGAATACAGTCCTGCTGTTTCCAATTAGGTCAGTCTGGCACTTGTCAGGTCCTAAATTCAGGTTGTCATTTTGGACGTTTATAAATGGAAACAAAGCCGTGTTTCTCCATCATGCCTCTAAATAAGTTCAAAAACAATGCTAAGTCCATTTTAAGCTTTGGGTCCACCCAGCAATCTTATTTCCCTTTTTGGTCAATTGATCTTTCTATTATAATGTGCAGCCTCAGAAGTTTCAATGATATAAAATCACTTTCCTCTCCCACCTTGGGATCTATGAAGCTAGTCTTGCTTGACCTTCTAATTCCAAAAGTTCATTTGAATTGTATTCTTATAGTGGAGGTGGGATAAGGGACAGTTGCACTGTAAGTGGAATGAGTTATTTCTTAATATATCTAAGGTTTTATTGAAATTTGCACTATGGAATTAGGAGCCTCATTTCTCTGGGGGTACATGCTGCTGTGGGTGGTGTGCATGGTGAAGAATTTGTAAGGCCAAATTCCAGTACTAATAATTGGTGCTGGCAAACCCTCATCTAAGAATTCAGAGTCTGGAACTGAGTATCTTGCAGATGCCCAATAGAGTTAGAGAGAAAGGCAGTTAATACATTTGGGAAGGTAACATCTCTTCAGAGGACTTGGTCCTTGGTGTGTGCTTCTGGTTGTATCTACAGTCTGTAGAGGTTTCTGCATATTACACAAAAGTGAGCAAGCAGGAAAGTTTTCCAGAAGCAGCATCTGGCACTGGTAGACGTTTAGTGGATGTCAGTATTCTCTGAGTAGTTCAGGTACTTGGGTGTTCTTTCTGTCTCACCTCTGAACTCGTGAATGGTACAAAGGGTCTCCTTCCAGTAAGTCCCCGCAGCGGCTGCATTGTGTACAAGCCTGCTCAGATACAGTGGGAGCCAAGCCATAGGGGAGTGGAGCTCTGCATTGACTAATTTGCTGGGAGTGAGCCCCACCCTCGGCTGGAATCCCTGTTAATGTAATAATCATCCTGAACTGGGAGTGTTAATGGCAAAAAAACAAAACAAAACAAAACAAAAAACCCTGGGAGAACAAGCGCTACAGGAGGAGGTGAAAGATGTGGGCAGATTAAAAAATAGAGCGCCAAATTCTTGGCTAGAGTAAATAAATAAAGCTCTTTTGAAGCTACTGGCGAGACACCAGGTAACCTGACCCAAAATTTGTACAGGTGGGTGAGCCCTTGCAGGACAAAGCTCCATATGTTTGTCATTACTTCAAGATATCCCATTGCTGCTCAAGCCCTGCGCTTCCACAGCCTTCCACTTCCACTGCTATGCAGAAGGCAGAGCAATGAGTGAAAGGTTTCTTCTCTGAGACAGCCATGTCACAATATGCCAGCTGGGAACCATCTCCCTTTCCTTGCAGGCTTTGCTAACCCAGTGCTGACCACTGGCACACAACAAAGCTCATGGTGGGGAGAGCTGACATGGCTGGGGGTCAGAGGAGCTGTGGGGCAGGTGGAGCTCCAGGACTTGGCCCCCAGCTACAGGTGGGAAGGAGCTCACACAGATGGCACAGCAGAAGAGGTGCTCGAAGGTTGGCCTGATGTGCCAAGAAATGCCTTCCAGTCTGCCCATCCACCTTGCAGTGGTTCTCAAAGCTAGTAAAAAGACAGTCCTATGGTAATAAAAAGAAAAAAATAAACCACAAATCAATGTAATATTTGACTTGGCTTTGGGATCCATTTTTCTGAAAACATTTAAAGCTATTGTGAGTAACACGGTGTTTAGCTTTCAGCTAATGTAACAGCTTGGAGAAAAAATGCATTTTGCTCTGGACTTGCTTATTAGTCAATGGAAAACTGTAACCACAAACAGTACAACTCCATTTAACCACTGTATAAAATATTAAACTTGAAACTGTCATTACCAATTATTTTCAATAGGTCATAATGGTTTGAGGCTTAAGTAATATGGAATAGAAGCCAATGGATCAGTCTAATCAAATGAAAGTAATTACTAGTGGGATAATGCTGCATGGCAAGGTGCAGTGCTGCTGAACCTCAGTTTCTGCTTTCTGTTTGTTCGTGCCATTTGTTCCTTCTAGCCTGTTCATGGCTAACTTCCCTTAGTGTTGTTGATGAGACTGGTGATTCAAGGAAGCAGAGGCCAAAAGCCTGGAAAGTTTCAGGGCTATGTATATATCTTCTGACAGGACTGATGTCCAGCATGTCGCCACATCCACTCTGCAAAGAGCTTGTTGAGCAAGATTAGAATTTCACTACTTAAAGTAACATAATCAGATTGAAACATACCCCGTGTTGCCTGCACGTAGGAGGAAAAGGCTGAGAGTCCTGTTTGAAGGCTGTGGATGAAAAGATGCTATGGGTAGTTACAGGTGCTCCTGTACAAAAAAAAAATGTATTTAATGAAATCCTCACATTAGAAGAATCCAGTGGTGATGATCAGAAGCAGCAGGCTGCATCTTTATTTATGGCCAGGTTATCGATTTGCTGGGGGAGATTTTCAAGTGTTCTGTATCTACAGGCATAAGAAAAAGTACTTGGTGTCCAATTCCATCCAGCAGCTCTGGCCCTACTTTGCAAAACCCTTTGGCACATGCTGAAGTTCAGTTCAAGCAGAAATTAGTTTCCACATTGGTCAGCCTTGAGGCAGCTGGCAGCATGGCTTCTTCCATTGCCTGATAGTCCTTAGTCAGCCACCGAGGGTGGGCAGGCAGCTGGCACACCAAGCCTGGCTGTGACTCGTCTGGGCTCAGTCTGTGCTGAAAGTGTCTCTGAGGTGTGTTTGATTCAGATCTGTGCCTTCGAGTGAAGCCAGGTTTTGTCAGAAAGATTCCTGACCAGGGCTAGCCTTACTGTTCTCATGGTTCAGCTGAGGTCAGTAATGCATGTAATCAGTACCAGGGTGTGGATGCATCTGGCAAGTAGTGGCAATACCCCAGCCTGTGAAGATTTTGCTCTGAATGACAGTGCTATAATTAAGTCTCCAAATTCAGGACTCTGAGCCAGAATTGAAGTTCGGGAACTTCACAGAGGTAGGGGCCAGCTGTGAAGCTCATCTCGGGATGTGGATTGCAATTTCCCAAAGCCCTGGGGTGGTTTGGTTCTGGGGGAAGATGCTCAGGATCTGTATAAAGAGATTGAGCAAAGATAGCGAGTTCTCTCACACAGGCCTAGACTGAGTAAACAGGTTTGCAATAATCAGCTGTTGACAGATGGCAGCAAAACACCTGTGAGTGACTAAACTTTTCAGCCTCTTAGTCAGAGCTCCAGGAAAGCCTACTGCTGATTCTCAGAAATGAGCAGCAGATCTTCCATTGCGCTCCGTATCTCTCGTTCCTTTCTTCTTTAGCCACAATAAAATGCTTTTGGGTGAAGCTAATGTAGGTTCATCAAATTAATTTGGCACTGAGTTAATCCTACTTTTAAAATATGTGAGATGTAACACTAATCTAGGTGCAACCACACTGTAATTAGTGTGTGGCTTGCTGCACTTTACTAAATGCACCTGACTCAGCTATTTCACAGTTAGATATAATTCTGCTTTGAAGCTGTATTTACCATCTGCAGCTGAAGTATTTGCTTAAAAGTACCCCATAGACAATAAGGCACTAGCCCCATTGTACCGCTGTGCTTTGCTGATATAATGACCCAGATGCATACCCAAAAGACTACCATTTGCTTGCAAGTGTTAGATCCTCGTGTGTTGTGGGATACGTCTTGAATTTCTGAAGAGGTGGTTTTGCAGTACAACAAAGAAGAGTTTGTAATTGGACTTCTTGTTAACTTAGAGGCTCCCACCACAGAGCCACTTTAAAATTGGGGCAGTGGGAGGCTTTTGCTCAATCGTATGGGAGCAAAGTGAGTGTAAGGTGGGCAAAATAACTGTACTGTGCTGCACTAGAGGGCTCTGCCTCACAGCTCAGCCTCTGGATTAGGCCCTCTGAGCTGGGGCACCCAAATCCCTGTGTAGGAGGAGCTCAGGTCTGCACCCCGAAGAACACCGTGGGCCCTCACTCTCAGCAGCATTGTCAGTCTTCAAGAGTTCATCTTCAGTCTTGTGTTATTTGGTTAAAGTTTCACCTTATGTATTCCAGTGGTGAGGAAAGTGTCTCAATTTTCATGTAAAAAAAGGAGTTTTGATTTTTTATGATTACAGAGAAGAACTTGAAAACATGAGCTTTAGAGGCTCAAAACCCAGAAGGCATTTAGGTGTGATTTATGTGCGTGTGACTCCTGCTTTATGGTTTCCCAATGCTGAGGGTTAGCAACACAGCCAGCTTTGTTTTATGAGGCAAAGCGGAGCTGGAACACTTCAGATAATGGAAAGTCCCTGGTAATACCAATACAGCCGGTTCTGCACTGCTCCCTACTGCAACTGTCTGCAGAGGGCTCTTGTCTCAGCTGCAGCACCTCATGCATGCCCCACGTGTACCAAGAGCTGCAGCATGTCTGTACGGCACAGCGGCAGTGCCCTGCAAACAGAGACAGCAGTGCCGCAGGTATTGCAGGGATAGCGTGGGGCTGGGAGAGGTGAGCATGGGCTGTGGGCAGCCCTGGCTCCATGCAAGGCTGCTGCGGTGCTGTGCACGAAGGCAGCTCTCAGTGCCTGTACTTGTAGCAGCCCTATGGCTGCAAGGCATGTAGTCTGGCCCAGCCAGCACACTGATCACATGTGGATGACTGTATGGAAAAAAACAAGATGACACTCTTTCTGTAGAGGTCAGGTATTCTGACCAGGCCTCATTTAGCCCCTAGTCTGTGGATCTGGGCTGCAGGTTTGGAAAGCACCTTACTCCCTGGCTGAGCCTCTGCAGATGTAACTGCTGGAGCCTCCAAAAGAATCTGACCCTTGTGTGTAGAGCCCTGGCCTGGCTGGGGTGGAATTTCATTCACAAGATTCACCAAGGGATGGTGGACACATGGTTTCCATGGCCAAATTAACCCATTAGCATGTAGTTTTGGTATGTTGCGTGTACTTTACAAGTTTGGAGTCACACTGGAGACGTGTAGATCATTGTGTTCTCAAAATCTTGAGGAGCCATGCAGGCCCCTATACTGACTTCGATTTTACTTCCGCTTCATTTGTGTGAATTTCAGACATTGAGAAGTAATGAGATTTGACTGAAAATGCTGACAGCCTGTTTGAATGGTTGAGGAATTTCTGCTGTTTAACTTCTTGGCCACGAGTTGGACTTGTCTCTTATCTTAGACCTTTGTTCTACAGTGAGGGAGCAGCAACGAGGATGTTTCTTCTTGCTTCTAAAAAGGCCTTGTTTCTTCTTAATGCTTTGAAGGCCCTTCTCCTTCCTTCCCTCCCCAGGTGTGATGTGCCTGCAAGCCAGAAAAGTGTGCTCTTACCTACTGGTTTATTTTGCAGCCATGAAGAGCTTATGTCTCTGCTGCTGAGCAGCATGACCCATTGGGCAGAGCCTGAGCATGCTCAGCTACCTGGTCATGTCTCCCTGTTGTGTGATAAGTTTCCAAACTGAGATTTTGTGCTGTTGATATATGAGCTTATCTGCGCAGTTATGAGCAGCAGGGCATGGGTACTGTGTGATGCACGTGAAACCAACTGTGAGTGGTCCACCTTGTCTATCTTGGGTGCTCAACTACATTCCTCCTCTGTGCTCAGGCTTATAGAGCTACTTCAGGGGAAAAGAACAGCTCCAGCTGAGAGGGAGACCTTGCTCTATGTCATTATAAAATGTAAGTTAAAAGATACAATCAAATGCTTTGTACTCGCACATTAGAGAAAGATTAAAATAAGTGTTTAAAATAAGCTTAATTAAGAGGATACTCAAATATACATAGGGCTTGATTTTTCATGTAGAAGAATTAAGCCAAATTATAATGTTACTTTACCATTGTATCAATGACTGAGTAAGGTATAAAACTCAAGAGAATCATATCTTTAATATCAAGCTTCTCATGGTGAGCAAGATCAATTTGTTTGAATTGGTTCATTTGCTTTATTGGAAACTCTAAATTCATCACCTTTTCCGGAAGCTCCAAAGCAGGATTTAACTGGCTTTCTTTTTTCAACCACCAGGGAGGCTATCCCTTACTGATTCAATACAACAGAGTTATTTTTTGTTATTATTTATTTTAAGACTAGCCCATAGCAATGACATGTGTGAAAGGAGCTGCTGTGTTATTCAACTTCTTAATAAAAATGTAGCTCCCTCTTCTGCTGACCCAGATAATTAGTGGCTGATATTCTAAGGAAAAAAAAATTCGCACATAAGTCCTCAAAACAGCAGCTGATGTCTTTTCATTTTCTCTTGTTGCACAAATTTGGGAACATCTACTAAAACTCTTTACGTGTTTTGTCCTCAGAATTAAAGCTAGCAGCATTAACTGGGTGAACATTTCATAGACATGGCAGGTTTGCGTTTTTTAGGCATATCAGTATTGTATTCCCAAATAAAAATAAACCCCTAATTACGATGCTGCAATAACTACACAGCATTGTTAAGTTAGTATTTAAGTCTAAACTATTTTACTTTCTGTTGTATGAGGACAGAGAATGAGAACGTAGTTGCTTCTTTCCTGAGCCTTCAGTGCAGTAGCCCAGGGGTCCTGAGCTGTGATATGTAGTGCAGTGTGGCTTTGGAGATGCCCCCTCTCTTTAAATTGCTCAAGCTTATCTGAGTAATGCCTGAGTTCAGAGTAAGCAATCCAAAGCTACTCTGCTACAGAGTCCCAAAGCTTCCCTTATTACATTAGATTTTAAATTACTCAAGACACCAGGAAAAAAAAAAGACACTAAAATACTAATTTCCAGCCATAAACAGTCTTGGCTGTAAACTTCAAATTTCAGGTAAATCTGCATGCTTTCTTGGATTTATGTTGATTTACACCAGTTCAGAATCTATCCTTACTACAAACCTCATTATAAAATGAGCGTAGCACAGCCTCTAAAGAAATCACTGTAATAAATGAGCTTTGCATTCACAAGATGAGTTCCCACATGTGTGAAAATGTTAATATTCCCGTGACTGAATTCAATGACATAATGAATCTACGGTGGAAAATCATTCAGCATCAAGCAAAGACAGGCATAACTGTCTGCTGGGCTGTTCTTGGCATACAGGACGTTTTGTATCTCAAGTTGGGAAAGGAAAATAATTGCGAGTGAGTGTCAGAGTATGCCAAGTGGGCATTAAGGGCTAGATCCTGAGGCTACTTTATTCTGCTGGTTGCTACACCTGATTGGAAGATGTTGCTTGAGAGTAAACAGAATGAGAAACCTACCTGAAGATGATTTTAGGAGTCAGATAGATACCCTTTTAACCCTGAGTCACATCAGGATGGTTCATAAGATCTTTTGCAACTAGATGTGAACAAACTCCTTCCAGTTTTGCTGCCTTTGGGACTGAACTCATCTATAAGATAAGGACACCTGCAGCACGATCCCATGTCTATTCACATGTTGGAGCTGTTCCTCCTTACAACAGCCTTAGAGTTTTGTCTGTCATATGTCTCAGCTGAGCATGAAGCCCTAATACTGTGGAGGCAATTAGAAAAGGGGATGCAGAGCTTGCCCGCTATGAAGAGAACTCCAAGAATTGTGTTGGACGCCCTGTGAGGAAGAAGTGGTTTGTGCATTTAGAAACAAAGGAGAAGGTGTGGAGCTAGTAGTACGAAATCTTGAGTACTGTTCCATTTGATTTTATGATCAATTAGCTATAAATTCTCAGCAGACTTAGTGTCTCTTAAATACAGGACTTGCCGAAGTGTTTCAGAAGCCAAGCGATGCCTATCTTGAAATGTACAAGCGCAACTGTAATTCTTTTTCAAAAGGTATAGAGGAGGTGAGGTAGGTCTGAAAGAACAAAGATGCTTGTCATCCATGGGCACCTTTCCTTCCCGCTCAAAATCATACTTGTGGTAACTACCATCCGCTGAAGTTAGGACGCCCCAAAACATACAACCCAATAGTAGTTTTCATGAGCTGAAGCACCCTACTCTCCTAGAAAATCAGTCCGTGGCACCTACTGGGTGAGTCTAGCTGAGTTCCATATGGAGGTCCAGCACACATCTGCCTACATTGAGGGAGGTAGGCCAGCCAAAACAACAGGAAAAGAAATTTAAGAGCTTGATACAACTTTCAGCGCATCCATTGTGTTGTATATAATGCCTCAGAAGAACAAACCTACAAAATATACTTTGTGCCAGAAGAATGCTCTAATTGTCTGTGAGTCAGGTAGTTCAGTCATCTGGCATATAATGTTGTTGTTGGTCCTTTAACTCCAACACGTATGTCTGTTTTGAAGCTGTGAATATGCATTGCAGAAGCATGTTCCAAAGCTTTCAAGTTTTGCGCTGCTGTTGCTTGGGCATTTTATGCAATCAGGTGATGAACTGTCTTATGGAATTAATCACATATTTTCCTTTCTCATGTGGGTCATCAATCAACTTTGGAGGCTTGGCTTTAAGATATGCATCAGAACTAAATAGGGTGCTCTTTTCTGATAGGGGGAAAGAAAATAGGTATATTGTCAGTAGCTCCAGCATTCTGAGATGCCTTTGGTCTGTGCCAAACATACACTTGTGGATGAGTAGACCTACAGTTCCTGGTTCTTGGTTTTTCGTTTTGACTCTTCCTGTAAATTGGCCATTATTCTGAGAAACTGTAATTTTCACCCCTTGTCTCCCTCTGAATGAACACCAATTGTGTGGGATTACTGAGTGGAACTAATGTCTGGATAGCATGTGGGGTAGTGGTATCAAATGCCACCTGAACTGGGAAAGACCAAGCCTTGAAGTGTTAATACAGTGCATTCGTGTTTCATATGACCTACTTAAAAAACAAAGTTGTAGCCACTATGAACCATAAAAACGTCCATCTAGTTGTGAAGGGAGCTGAACAAGCTTGTGTAAGATAAAAGCAAATGAAACACTATCACACAACTTCTTGAAATCTACCATAAACACAAATAGGAACCAAACCCTGAGCTGAGGTGTCTCTGAAATAGTGCTGCACATCAGGAGGACACTGAAATCCATCAGCTTCAAGCTGCATTCGCTTTTTCTGGGGGGTGTGGGCATTTGGTATTGTACAGCAGGACCTGGATAAACCAGCCGAGGTAAACCTGGCACCGATGTATTGTGCCAGCATATGAGGAAAGATCCTGGTGTTTCTACTGCTCCAATTATGAAAGTTAGCATGAAATTATGTTTAACAGCAAGAGTGCAAGGCTTTGAACTGCAAATATGGACAGCATATTATGCTCAGTGATCCAAACATTCACATCATGCTGGTCAGGGTGATCCTCTTTGTGGCATTTCACAAGGGTATAACATAGTGAAAGGAAAACTTCAGAGAATAAAAGCAAAGTATGTTCAGTGAGCAGGATGTGCATGGAGCAGGGCAGCAGTGTGAGTGGCAGTGCTAACGACCCTCAGGGAATGATTTGGTTAAAACAAAAACACCATCTACTGGCTACATCTTAGGTGCAGCCCTGGTCATAATTGAACAGAACTGGTCAAGTTGTTGTTGATCTGCCCAAGACATTCACTTTGCACCTTGTAACAGCTGGTGTGTGTTACTTGCTGCAGCTGAGATCACTTAAAAGCGCATTTGTTGGTGGTTTTTTGTTGTTTTTCTTTTTGTCTTCTGAAGTTCTGTTTTTATTATTCTGGCTCTCCTCTTTGGTTTACTACCACTGATCCTCTGCCGTAAATCCAGAACTATTCCTTGTGAGCAGGTTTGCTGCAATTCCTAAATTACCTGCTTTGCTGCAACTTCTGTTGGGTTAGATCCCAGTGCAGCACGAAGCTCCCAGCGGGAAGCGCTCTCCACATCCGCATGGATTGGCCTGCAGGAGGAGAAACACTTTCTTCATGCAAGATTTCCTTAGTGAAACTACTGTCCTGTTTCCTGTATCTCTTAACAGGCTCGGTTCATTCGGGCACTGTGGACCACTCAGAGGCGCTCAGAGCACCCTGCTCTGGCGTTTTACACTTCTGCTTTGTTTGGATTTCTGAGGCTGAGCTGGGCTCATGGAGAGCTTTTGATGAGACAGCTTCCTGGAGGAAGGAGGCTGGAAGTAGGTCAGTGCTGCTATCTGCTTCCCTCTCATTACTCAAACTGTGTGAAGGATGGGAACAAGCGTGGGAGGGTGGCTCTCAGGGAGCAGGGTGTAAATGCCATACACAGCTGGGCCAGCCACGCTCCGCTCCCTATGGAGACAACGTCCTGTGGGAGAGGGCACCATCATAGCAGAGTCAGCTGAAAGCTTTTTCAGGTAACGTAGGTGAAATGTATAGGAAACTCTTGAGAGCGAAGGCACCCCCTTCCCCGGGGCTATCCATCTCACGACCCATGGTGCAGTGTGAGAGGCAAAGTGGGGTCTGCCTTGTGTGCTGCCCTCTGCCTCCAGGTGCTAGAGGAACATGAGTTCTGCTGGGCCAGAAGGTGAGGCTGCCCCATGTCACTGCCCAAACGCTGCCAAACTGTAATGGCTTTTCACCTGCAGCCAAGCATCTGATGAGATGTTTCAACAGCTTTTCATTCAGCATTCTTTCTTCCTTGCACACTCCTAACAGTAGCGCTTTGCTGGCCTCTACAGAGCAGAGTTTCTTTCTCTTTGCTTTCCCCCTCTTTTACTGAATTTAACAATCTCCTCTTTGCAGCCTGTTTGTGTCCCTGAAGGCTTCTCGTAGTCATTGACTTCTGCATTCATGTCTTTTTGAGTTATGCCCTCTCGCTAGTAATTTTGTGGCTTTATTGAATTCCTTCACCATTGTTCAGAACGCTTAATGGGCTACCCAGACAGGTGAGCACACTCTGGATCCAGATTTTTATTGGCTAATTAAGGTATAGATGATCAAGTTATTTAAGCCAGTACTCGGTGTGTTTTGAGCAGGACTTTGCCCATTCCAGACAGCAATCTCACCATTTCTTGCTTCTTTAATACAAGTACCCAACTTAAGTCAAAGGAACATGAATTCCCTATGGCCCTGCCCTCTGCACAGAGGCTACCTGTGTGCTGCCTAGTGCAGTTTGTCATTCAGATCATTTCCACCTGTGCTTTGTAAGCAAGCCCAACAGTACAGCCCCCCAGCTATCAATTTTACATGCTGTGTCAGATGTCTTCCACGGCCCCATGCCATTTTCCCACCACATTTAGCTAGAGTGAATGTGTCCTGAAATAATCCATATTACAAAGATAATTGCTCTGTTATATAAATATTATGCCCATCAGGCATCTCCCTACCCCTGTAAAGGTAAGGTTAGCATGACTTGAGATTGCCGGAGCCGTTAATCAGCCCACTCTGGTTCTTTCCCCTTTTGAAATTGAGTGGGATGGTTAGGGGTCATTTATCAGCCTGTCCCAGACTGTACTTATGAATAATAAATGGTCACCAGACTCAGAGTTATGGCTCAGTGAGAGAAAGACCTCTTGGTTTCATTGAATGGAACTGCAATTGATTTCAGGGGTGGCAGGATCAGACCCTTAATGCAATTTTGATTCACAAGTGAACTGTAATCTCATAATAATAATAATAATAATAATAAAATCTTGTTAACATTTTTCCAGCATTATTTAGGCAGGAAAATAGTTTTAGAGGGATGGTGATTGGGTGCTGACAATGAGCATGAGGTGTGATAGGTTGAAAGTGGCTGAAAGAGAGAAAGAAGGGAACTGTGGAAAATAAAACATGTATGTTTACATTGCAAGAACCAATGCAATGTCAACCCCTTTGTAGGGAGTATTTGTTTCAGCAAAAAGTTGTAAACAGTCCAGAGCCATTCTGCCCTAAGCTCTGGATGTTAAAAACAGGTTGGAGCCCCAAATGGCACATGGCGCTGCCTGTGTCCTGCATGGGGAGACCATCCCCTGGTGTGCATGGCCATCTCTGTGTGATTTCCCTGAGGCATGAGCTCATCAGCCAAAGGCACAAACAGAGCTGAGCCCTCACTTATACTGCAACTCTGATTTTTCAGCCCCGCCAGCTGCAGCGATCTTAGCAGGAATCTGCCAGTAGTTGGTGGGCTTCTCAGTACTTCTGGAAAGATGTGAAAATGTGAGAGTCTCTCCTTCCATTTATTAAGAAAGATCGTAGACCTCAAGAGACATTTCAGATTTTGTGGTTGGAGTGCACACCGAGGGCTTTTGAAGAAGCAAATGCTGAGAATGCAGAAAAACATGCCAAAGAACTTCCTTTTTGCTGAACATTATCTTAGGCTTCTGAACATTTGTGTTTGACAATACTGGTTACCTAAGTTTTGATTTATCTTTAGGCTCTGTCTGTGCTTGCAGCTGGCATGCTTCACCAGACAAGGACTAGCAGACACTGCAGCTCTGCCTTCTTTAAGCCCATGGCATGTAAATACCTGAGGACAGAAAAATATTTGTAACTCAGGTCTTTGGTAGGGACAAAGAAGTTACATAGCCCCTCAGCAGCCCCAGTGCTGGCTGTGGGCTCTTCCCCAGAGCTGAAGAAATGTGATGCTACCAGCATCAGTCAGCCATGGGAGGTGCCAGCATGGCACTGCATTGGTCGTAACAGGGGCCAGGATGATGGCAAATCCAGGGGGCCACTTGTTTTTTCCTTAATGTAATTAATGTAATTAAAGGCCTTGTCATCATTCACGCTCCCATACAGGCCTTAAAATATCAACAGGATTCCTGTTAATAACTTTATTCCAAATCCGTTTGTTCCCGATCCAGTCTTGCCACTTTCAGAGCTGTTGCCATCCAACATGCTGTATTTTGGCTCAAAACAGAAATAGCCTAATGAAATTTCTTGCAAAAAGGAATGCTGTTGCACATGTACATTAGTTATTTTTCATTGCCTCAGGGGAACCACAAATGTGTGCTTTTTCTGTTTAATTGCTGGGTTATGCAAAGAGTGCTCCATATAGCAAGAATGGAGATGGATACTTGACATGGCAGTCAGGCCTTCTTCCCGTCTATTGCTGAGCTTTCCTCCCATCCTGTTCCCACTTTCTGAACTTCCAGGTAATACCGTGATGCCAGTAATATAAACTTCCACTGGTGTTAAACCCCTGGTCAGTTATTGGATCTGCTATCTTCGCATTTAGATTTCAAAATCCCTCTCAAATGTTTATGGACTCACTAGTGCCTTAACTGGGCTGTACGTTTCATGTGTAATAGCTGCTTTGTATACTTTGGGTGAGTATTAAAAACTGTTTCAGATTGTGTGTAGAATTCCATATGTTGTCTGGAATCATGTTCTGCTTTTCATGCAGAAACAGAACAGAAGAAACAGCATGTATTTATTAAAGTCATATTTCTTTAGATAGCTTAACCTCTGCTGTATAAATTGTATTTAGCATCAGTATCATATTCTGTCTTAATCTACTATTGCATTTTAAACCCTGTTCCCATGTTGGTCTGGAGTGGTCCATGCAAATCAGTCCTCTGGACAGAAAGCAGGATGGTATTATATAGCAGCTCTTTAGTGTTATATCCAATTTTATGCTTTGTTGAGAGCAGAAGTCACACTATAACAATCCCTCAAAGGCTCAAAGCTGAAGGAACATTAATCAACAGCCAGAGTGAGTGAGTAAATATAATGTCTGTGTTGGAGGAAGGGAGCTTGTATCTGGTTCCAAGCATGCTGTCAGATGCTTGGGACTTTTATCAAGTAAGGCTGAGAGGGAATCTTTAAAAAGAAGGATTTGAGTAAGGATGATTTATCACGTGATTGGGAAGAGTCCACTGGGAAAGGTGAGTGGCCAAGTCCATGTTGACTAAGTAGATCAAGAATGAGTGCCACAGATATACCTCAGTTTTAAATGCCTGTTTGCTGGTCTCATTAATCTGCTAAATTACCCAGCTCAAATTGCTTATGTGTAAGTGTTACATCAAGGTACACTATTTTGTATTAGCTGCCATATAAAAAGGAAACAGCCACTGAAGGTAGGAGAGAGTGAGGGTGAGTTATTGGCTGTTAAATAAGCCAGCAACAAAGTACTTACTCACGGGGAACAAAAATTGCCAAGAAATATTCACGTGGGTATCTGATAATATCTAATTTGTTCCCAGAATCACACATCATTGTTTCTGCATGCTCAGGAAAGAGGCAAAAACAGCAAAGGAGAGAAACAAATATGCAAGCACACACACAAATAATTAACACGCACATGATCATAGAGTCCGGTATTAGATCAAGAATACAGTGCAGACACAGCATAAGAAATGTTTATTATGAGCAAAGATAAAAAATATTTGACATCAGGGCTAGCTGATCACAGTTATGAATAACAATTCCTAAATCATCCATGGCAAATGCTTCTTACAAAGGAAATGAATTGTTGCAACACAATACATCCTTGTTGTATCGATATGATTAGCTAGTTATCCATAACGTGTTGTAATTTGTTTTGATTTTTGAGTGTTCTTTAGCTGCAGAGCCTTAATGAGGCTTCTCTAAATTGATTAGGAACTGCGAGATACAGCACGGTTTGCAGATTATTTCAGAGAGCTGTCAAGATCCTGTGACTTTCATTTCATTGGATTTAATGATCGTTGGGAAAGGTGTGCGTTACAGCCAGATACAATCACATTTGTCAGCATGATCCTTTTAAGTGCAATTCAATTAAAGTGTTATTCTCTAATTTTATTATTGCTCAAGCTGAGTGCTAATGCTGGCTACCAATAAAGCTACAGGTAGATAATGGTATACAATTTAATTTAACTAATTGGAGTTTAGTGATCTAACATGCTTTTCATATCTTAATTCTTTGAATAATCTTTGATTTTTGCATCCGCTACAATTCTTTTAATGGAAAAGGGCAACTGAAAACATCAGTTACATTGGAGATTAAATTATCTAGTAACATCTGCCTTTAACAGTGTATCAGTATGCATGCGAATTTCCTTCTATTACCTGCCACTTGCATCCATTTCCCATTGTCTGCGTGCTTGACCTTGAAATTAATTTATCTAACTGTGCTTACATTTGTTATTAAGTTAACTGCAGCCTTGGAGTGCCAGAAACGTTCTCGCTGAGAGGATTCTGGCTGGATGACAAATTAAAGGGTCAGGAGCAGATAAACCAGTCCCTCCAACTAGGCAAAGCCAGTGGGGCTTCTCCTGCAATTCCAAAAAGTTACAGATAAATGAAGTACAGATACAAGAACACATAGATACACAGGGTTAAGATGATTTTATTTGCTTGGAAACTCCTTACCACTTCTTTCCTATAGCAATGTTTTCATTGGTCTCTTACATCTGCTTTGCTTTGGCACACGGACATTAACACTCAGATAGTGGGAAGAGGCTGCATTATCTGCACTGCCAGTGTAAAATAGGACATGCTGTGAGTGCAGAGGCTCGAGCCCTCTGAGTCACTGAAGGTATTTTGCTGGGAGTTGGGTGAACCTTAAAGTATATCAGTGAGGGCACAGGGAAAAGTGGGCTCGTGGAGTGTGGTGCTGTGCTTTCTCCTGGAGGTGGCTGTTGTGCCTGTGCTGAGTGCTGTGCCCTTCTCATGCAAACTGCAGTCAGGCAAACTATTTCTTTTTTTCTATATAGTGGAAGAAATGTAGGTCGTATCGCCCAGATCTCATCACGATGGCTTTATTCTGAACATTTCTGATAGTTTCTCCTTTCCACAGAGTGCTGGTGTTTGTATCCTTCAACTGTGCCCTCATTTTCTCCCAGTGACAAAGCTGTTAAGTCACCGCAGTGGCAGTGTATCCACAGAGCTCTCCGAATTTCTTTGGTTGCCTCACTCTGGTTCTTGCAGCAAACCCACTGCTCTGGTAAACAAATGCATCTCTGTCTTTAATGGATTTATGACATCCCTGTGACAAAGCAAAGTGCTATCACTCTCAAGATATAGATGGCAGTAAAGGCACAGGGGAGCACAAGGAGTTGCCTAAGGCTGTACACAAAACTTGTGTGCAGGTTGTGCTGTACGCAACAGACAAGTGATGAAATGGAAGAGTAACCCAGGTGTCCTAATGGCCCCATCACGAGGCTTCTCCAGCACGGATGGCAGCTGGAACCAAAACATGAATTCTCCTTTTTCGGCTCAGTTGCATATAGATTTGTGTTCTTCCCTTGAAGTAGCTTTTAAAAAGAAATCATAAACAGTTACAAACCCCATTTTGGGATGTCATGAAGGATAGGGTTTGTGTGTGTGTGTGTGTGTTTGTCTATATGCGTGGGGTGTTTTTTACTAAATTCAGAGAGATTCCAGTGGGAAAAAAAAAACACTGTCTTATTCTCTTCCATGCTCTTCAGCTATGATTTTTCCAGAAAGAACGAGCACTGACGCCTTATCCATATGTCCCTACTCAGCCGTGTGCTCAGTTGCTAGCTGTGCTTGCTTATGGCACGCTTTCAAAAATGCATAATCCAATATCTAACATTAGTCATTTGCCTAAAACTTGATCAGATAGTTGGGAAATCACGGTGTCCTTCTTCCTGTTGTGAATCATTGCCTGCACTTGACATGATCTTTCACACTTGAGATGAATTGAGTCCAGATTTCAACAGCTGGCTCCTCGTTTAAAAAAAAAAGTCTGAAAATGTAAGAAAAGTAGCACTGATGTCAAATGCAGGGTGAGGGGCTCATTTTGTGTATATACACGCTGGCCTTTGATTTATGTGTGAGAGTAGGGATCCTGGCTGCTATCAGTGGCTTGGCACTGAGTAAGCATGAGAAAGTCCTGAGTGTTACAGAGCTGCTAGTTGTTGGTGCTGCGAATTGGCTGATTGTTCTCAAATCTGCTCTGTTTAAAACAGCTTGACAAGGGCTTCATTTTGTCCCTACTACCTTTCAAAATCAGGAAGCTATCTGCTGATGCAGCATCACTGCTCACATGTCTACAATTAATTGTCTTAATCGTGATTACGCGTTGTTTGAGTTTTCCTGCTTGTCCTACCATGGCTGCAGAACAGCTTTTGATTTCCAGGACAACAATATTTGCTCATTTTGTCATTGATGAATTGTGGCTGCTGTGCTTGTTGCTGGTATTTGATTGAACTTCTTTTAAAGTACAGATAGCTGCTGACAAAAGTTTCCTAACTAGCTTAGCAGCATGTCATCTGGTGGCGTTCAGCTCTGCATGCCGTATCACTCAACTGTCTTCTTAAAAGTAAAATTAAACAAGACTTGAATCCTGAGAATGGCCATGCTGGGTTCTATATTTATACTATTTTGATTACATCAGATCTAATTTATGGGGTTAAAAAAAGGGTTTGTGGGCCTTTTCTAGCTGGGAACGCAGCCTAGAAGCTAAGAGCTAAACTGGGCCCTCTCCGGGGTGCGCTAATTGGGAAATATTGATCCTACCGATCAGGTTCCCCTCATTCACCTCGTGTCTGTCTTTTCCCTGAAGAGGCTCATTTTAAAAAAGAACGAGTCCTTCAACCACCCCAGTCACCACTGTTACAGTGTTTTCTACTACGTTCTAGGTGAGAATGCCAATGACATGACGCATCTCCTAACTGTTTTCCTTACAATGCATACCACAGAGGGATCCTGCAGACAGGCCTGGTTGTTGAACACCTATGAAGCAATGGCAAACTTACCTTTTCACCATACTCGGGGTTTCTGTTCAGGTCACTTGAAATGTGTGCAGTGCAGAAATATTTCCACGGGTAATTTTACCCACGTAAGATCACAACTCTGTTTTCTTTTAATGTCTCTTTCTGAAATAGTTTTATTTATTTGATGCGGCATTCCATATTGATGTTCAGAGAAACTCTTGAGAAGCACAAAGGTACAGTTTTTGTGAACTAAACAGTGATATATTTACTCTCACTCGAACAGCTCAATTTAGATTTTCCAGCCGGGATAAATAGAGGAAATGTATTTAGATCTCAGTACTTTGTCATGACCCATGGAGTGCGGTCTGTACACCAGAGCCAGTAAACTGTTAAATGATGCCATGGGTGCCGTGCTAGCAGAATTTAAGATGAGAAGGCTTTATTTCATGTGTATTACTTCTTGTTTCTTCTATTTTTTTTTCAGAAATGTTTTATTGCTTCTATCAATTGCAAGAGTACATACGACTTTAATGATAAAGCAGTAAAAGAAATGATCTCCAAATATTACTGCAGATCCCTTGATAGATTTCTGTGCACTCTGCAACCTTTGTCTGAGCTAATTAAATAACAGGCAGAATAATTCTGAGGATGCTTACGGATAGCACTGCTGTGATGCTATTTCAAGAATGGCTTTTTTTTTTTGAAAGCTCCTCTTTTAGGAAGCAAACCTGGAGCTGTTTAACCAGGGGTGTGCTAATCCTAAATCTACCTACAGCGATATACACAGCACCAGGAACAGAAATGGATGTGATGGTTAAAAAAAGAAAACATTAAGAATATAGCAAGTCATCATTATAGTTCTGTACGAATGCACAGAAACGACAGTAAGATGTTTGGTGGGGTCTGGAACATCTACTTTGCTAAACCATCATTAAAATGATAAAGATGTTACATTTTTCAGTTCGAGTTATGTGTATGGTCTTATACAACTTGTGGTTATAGAAGTTTCTGTTTTCCATCTAAGTCTTAAATAAGCTATTCAGCAGCTCCTCTCTGAGTGCCCAACCAAACTCTGGATTCTGAAACCATCTGTTTTCAGAAGGCAGAGCTGTTCGTTCCTAATCCAACTGGGTTCGTTACAGCAGTATAGTGAAGTCCAAATGGATTTGGGCTGCACTGAACTGAGTCTCAGTGCAGAATGGAAGAGTCCCTGCCCTGGAAAGCCTAACCCAAAAGGGAGACAAAGCTTAATTTAAAAGTGTCAAGAAAGGGGAAACAGAAGCAACAGCTGATAAAATGTCTGCCCATTGCTTTGCTATCAGCAGAACATCTGCTGAGCAGAAAATAAGATCCAGGTTTCGTGTTCTCCAGCACACCAGTCTCTTTGCAGTGACTCTCTGGGAGCAGAAAGCTCCTTTTGGAAAGGATGTGAGTGTAGCTGGGATCTCTCAGCTCTGGGCCAGCTCTCTCTGGGCCCACCAGTCCCATGGCCTGGGCTGCCTCTGCCGAGGCTGTGTTTGCACTCTGGGAACAGGGGGTGTGAGCATCCGAGTCTGTGTGCGTGGCCTCTGTGCTGAGAGCTTGGCCAGAACTCAGACCGTGTGCTGAAGCAAGGCAGCATTTGGCTTATTACAGTAAATAGTCATTATTTGTATTAACCAGCAGTAGAATTAAATGGTGGTCGATTTGTTTTGTTATTCGAACAAATTGGGATGTTACTGATGTAGCCATCCCATCTAGCAGTGAGGAACACAGTGTGGACTCTGTCATTCCAAGGAAAGTTTTTAGGTAAGAGTGGTGTTTGTTTTAATGCTGAGCTCTTCCTGATGCAGGGCAAGAAAAGCTGCAAATGCTTTCTGCATGGAGGTGTTTGTTGCAGTTGAGAGGTTAATATTTCCTGCACACATATAACTTCTCTCTTGCTCTGGTGATTGCAAAGCTTCCCAGAAGCATAGACCTTTCCTTCCCCAAAGCAGCAATTCCTGAAATGATGAGACTCTGAAGTATCACCTTAAGTATTTTAAAGTGTTTGCTGGAGGTATCCACGGTGATGCAGGTATTTTAGGACACCGATGGGCATATTTCTAGGTTGCAGTCGTATATTTTTGTTGCTATTTTTAATCACTGTGCTAGTTTGCAGAGCAGTTTTTTTATAATGTCAGTGTCTGCCACAACACATGCTGTATAAATCATTTAACAGAACCACATATTGCTTGAGAAAGCTGCATCAGCTCTGAGTATAAAGGCAAACTGTGAGCAGTGCTCACAGAGGAGAGCTGCACCCGTGATACTTCTGCCATTCAATTCTGTCCCCTCTGTGTTTTCACTGTACCACCTTAGCACTGCTGATTTGGCCCGATGAACAGCCGGATGATTCATCAGTAGGATGAAAGGAACCCATGCACATCCTGCTGCTTCCTGCTGCTGGGGTTTCCATGCACAGAGCAATGCTGCCAGCAGAGCAGAATGTGCAGGTTTCCCACTGGCAGCAAGTGGGAGCCCCTTGGCATGCTGGTACTGCTGCATGTCCCTGCAGGTGTGTTGCAGCCCCTCTGCCCTGCCCCCAAACAGCTGCAAGTGAGTCGTCTCCTTCTCTTCCCCGGGTCATTATCATAAAATTCAAACAGGTTAAATATGATTCATCTCTCTAACACGGGGAGGGGACAGAGGCCTGGCTGTCCCAGGTAGCTGCAGAATTCAAAGCCCACTGTCATGCTTTTAGGCAGCAATAGGTTACTCATTACCGTGGCTTTGAACAGCTTCCCTGTGGGTTGTGTGCATCTCAGCCACCATCACACACAACTGGCACCGATCAATTAGTGTCACAAGCTGTTCCAGCACAGGGCCAAGCAGGGGACGCAATGTGTGGAGCTATTCTCCCACCCGCTGTTCTCACCACTGAGGCCAGGGGATCTGCTCTGCAGCACCGTGCCTGCTTGGGAGCTAATTAGTTGGGGAGATTACAGAAAGCAGGGTGTATCACTGCCTGATTGATCGCCTCCACAGCCCTTCAAAGGGAAGGGGCAAATGGCATCTTCATAATACCAGCATAAAAATCGAGGCAAAGAGACCGGATTTGTTCATTCGGAGAAAATCCCAGCAAGCACGAGCAGCAGTGACCAAAGTGAGCAAAACGAACAGAGGAGGAGAGACAGTGCAGGCAATGCACTGCAAACCCACTGCAGTTGGTGTCAGGGCCGTCACGGTCCTCTGCCGGCTGTTTGTCCCATCCCGGTGCTCCGACTGCAGCCCGCTGCCTTCTGCCACACACGTTCCCCAGCGCTCCTCTTTTCTGCTGTCTGCTCGAGGGGAAACTCGCTGAGTGTGCTTTGTGCCTCACCAATGGGGAAGCAGGGGGCTCTGCCTCGTACCTAATTACTCAGGTCAGTGAAAATAATGACAAGGGTTTTCTTAGATGTGCGTTCAGAGAAGTCTGCAGTTAAGACTCTATCAAAAATGAAAAGCAGTGTGCAGCAAAATAATTATTTTTGTAAGGCTTTTTGGTTTTTACTGATGATGAGGGAAACAGCAGGAGTTCTCAAAAGGAATATATTTTATTGATGCCGAGGAATTATTGCATCAGTATTAGAACTTCAGGGGCATGTAAATGCTCGGGACAGTGAAATATTGCCTTGTTAGGGGAAAATATGCCTTTGAATAGGAGAGAAAGTGCATTTACATGTTGTAAGAAAGTTTCTGCAGCTACTCGGGTTGACTTGCATACATGCTGCTTCTTGTGTGGGTCGTAACCAATCTTCTTGTCCTTCACCTTCTGCCATCCAACCGTATCTGTGGAATTTCTCTTCAAAATACGAGAGAAATTTTCACCTGCTTTAAAAAAAATGTCTCTATATGTTGAAGAATCTACAGTTAAGGATGAGATTCACTGTTAGGCCATGGTTTGGAATTGGTGCTCTTCTGAAGTATTCCACAGTTTTTTGTTTCAGTGAAGTGAGAGGAGTGTTTTGTTTTCCTTTGCCATGTTGCCCCATTCCCATGTTCCAGCCTGATATGCAAAGGCCATCATTGCTTTCCTGATGAGTCCAAGGAAAAACCCCCAGTGCAAGAGAGATGTTTATAGACACAGTCCCCTGCTTTGCAACCAGCAGCACCAATGCTTCTTTTGAGGACAGCGTTCAACACAGTGCAGGTCTGCACAGGGAACCCTGCACCAGCTGAGGAGGCAGAAGCCATGTCACTGTGTTTGCAGTGACCAGAAGTACCCAGCTCTGGTACCTTCAGGCAGCACTGAGATGTGCCATGTGGATACCAGGGCAGCTTCCCCAGGGCATCGCATCTGTTGCTGAGGGATCTTTTACATCACCAGCTGCATGTCTGGTACTCGTTTTTCTGTTGCCTTCTGTGCATTAGAAATACACAGCTTTGCCCTCATCCTCAGGAAGGAAAGCTGGTTCTCTCTGAGGGAGAGCTGGACAGCTAAGAGTCTAGATCTGCTTTGTGCTTTCTCTGATAGCCCTCCTTCTCCATGCTGGCAAAATGATGCCAGTTATAAATGTGTTTTCTGTTTTGTCTTTAGCACTGTTTCTGTGCTGGCCAGAACCTCGTCAAGCAACATTTTAATTGTAGCTGTAATTATCCTCACATGGCTTGCTTAATTAGAAAAGCATTGTATATTCAACCACCAAACATACTTCTGGGGTATGAGAATTGCTAGAACAAATTTGGCTGGAATCCTTGCAGTAGTAGAGGCGTTTCGACACCAGCCCCAGCCTGGCCAGGAGCTTACAGCTGGGCAGCTGCTGAAGGAAGCCTGTATCCTCAGGAAGAGGCCTTGCATAGCATGTTCATTCATTGCCTCTCAGCTGAGTGCTGCTCTTGAGTCCAGGTTTTGAACCTGCTGGTGAAGAAACACCTGGAAGCACTCAGAAGTGAGGCTGCGGTTAGTTGGAGATGCCCCACCTTTCACAGCTTCTCCTGCTCAAGATCAACCCAGTCCTTAAGCTCATCTTTTAAAGACTCCCATGCTTCCACGTTTACATATCTGCATTGCCTCCTGAAACATTGCAAGGCTCCTTGACCTACTATTCTTAACCTTTACTGACAAAAAGATTGTAATATAAATAGGACATTTATAACCAGCATTGGAAATCTCTTCTGTTGTGTGATTATCTGCAAAGTGTTATTACCCCCTTTTTGCACAGGAAAATACGCCTAGATTTTCATTGATCCTTCTTGAATCAATGCTTTTAAAAATCTTAGACACATTTTACTTAAGAGCAGAAGCATGCATTTTATGTTTTGACATGGTGTTATTGATTGGAAAGGAGAGAGCAGTGCTCTCCACCTGACTGTCTCCTCAGTTTCCTAGTCTGGCAGTGTCTGGTAGCACAACGTCCTTAATGGCTTTGCTCCTGTTTTCTCTGCTTGTTGCCTCTCCTCTTTATCCTCCCAGTCCTCAGCACGGTGCCTTTCTCAGTTTTTTAAAGTAATCAATATTGCGCTCAAGCCTCCTGCTGTTTGCTGTCACTCATATTTGGCACAGCTATAAATTATGTATGGATCTTTCTTGGCCCATATAACATTTCTATTGCATTTGTCAATTGCTAATCGATAGCTCGCTTTTCTTATCCTCAAAGACACACACATGTTCTGAAGTTTTAATGCAAACATATTTTTCCCTTACATGCAGATGAGGAGAGCAGTAAGGCTTCAGCTAGGAAGGCAGATCCTGCAGAGGCCTTAATTTAACCGGGTGTAGTATTTGAGAAGACATCAATGTAAATTCTCTGTCTGTAGCGCCTGGCTTTCTGTATTTGGCTGTGGAAGTACTTCCTACACGTAGGCAGTTTTTTAGTGTGGCTTTGCTTACCTGTGACCCTTTCAACCTTCACTGCTCACAGTGGTAGCCTGTTTGAACTTCCAGAGCTAATGGCATCTGACATTTAAGTCAACCTTAAAGAAATCTCGGCAAACCCAGTCACTTAAAGTAACACGGTGGTGTCTCTTTAAGGAGGTATATTGACAGTCTTCCTAAAATGTCACCTTATGCTGATGTCTCAATCAGTTGCTCGACCCTCCCCTCCCTCCCAACTTCTGCGAGCTTTGAAATTGAGTTGTAAAACAAAAGAAGAAAAAAAGAAAAGAATAATTATTTGGTATAAAAAGTGCATTTTGAAAAAGTTGGAATGCTGACTATCTGAAATAAGGGATCGAGCCCTGTAGCATCAGCCTCTGCTGCAGCATCTTTAATACATACACCATTGCTGTTAGATGAGGCAAGGAGAAAGTACCAGCGGAGTGAGACTGCTTGAAACCATATTTTGCTTTAGGCAAAACAGTGTGCTAAAAGAGCTGAAAACAAGAAAAGCTGCCTACTGCTATCCCTGCAACATTAAACATCAAAACTGCAGCCATTTGCTACTGAAGGCTGGTCGCTGGAATAAATGCTTGAGATTTGAGAAGCTGCTGGTCACAATGGGGAGAAGAGAGAGCTTATTCCTTCACAGCCCCGCTGCCTGTCAGTGCTGCAGAGGAGCAGTGGCTGCCTAAGTAAACCCTCCATGGGCATCTGGCTGCAGGTCCCGAGCTGCACCCGACGGAGGGGTTCGGAGCAATGCTCTCCGGTTACAGCTGCATGTGCTGCGGTATTTGCTGACTTGGAGTCCAGCAGGGTCTGACCTTTGGGGCACGCTGCAAAGTTCTCTTCGCTTAGGACCAGGTGGTGCCACTTTTGCTCATACTGAGTACTATTTTTTTCTCTAAGAGAGCTGACATCTCTGTCAAAACATGCTGAACTGAGCCCAGCCGCCTGACTTTTCCAAGCAGCACTGATGGGACAGTGGGTCTCCACCGGGGCACAGTTCTCCATCCTGCAGAGAGCACAGGGGAATTGGAGCAGGGGTCTGCAACAAGAGGCTGAAATAGGAAAAGGTTGTGCAGCTGATCTGTGCTACAGCAACTGACTTTTGTATCAAAAGGAAGGATAGAAATTGATGGCAATTTGGCAATTCAAATGGCAAAGATATAGTATTTTTAATGGAATAATGAGCAGCAATTGCTGAGAAAGTGACTCTCTGGCATGGGTTTCTCTGAGCCCATTTGAAGTTTTCAGGTGGTCAGGCAGGGGAGTCAGACTGAGTGGATGGCAAATTTAAATCATGGGGATCTCCATCTGAATCATGGAGATCTGGGGGAACTCCGGTGCTTT
This sequence comes from Bambusicola thoracicus, assembly GCA_002909625.1. Taxonomy (NCBI): domain Eukaryota; kingdom Metazoa; phylum Chordata; class Aves; order Galliformes; family Phasianidae; genus Bambusicola; species Bambusicola thoracicus. The sequence goes on along the minus strand of PPHD01003364.1, from coordinate 3,770 downwards.
GGGCTAGTTCAGGTTCACATTGTGTGACTGAGAGCATTGCGTGGCATTGCTGCTTTGCACATGCCTGGAGTCATACTGCCTGCACACAGCAGGAGGCCCTGTGCCAGGAGAGCTCAGTGGGGCAGATGGGACCAAGCGAGTTGCTGGTAGGCCATGAGGAGCACAGAGGGACTCTCCTGGTGTCATAAGGCAGTGGCACACCCAAGTTACAGGATCATCTGCCTGTATGGGGTATCGGAGCCACTTCCAGGTGAGCCACACATTTCTGAGCGCAGAAGACCTGTGCCTGCGTGCTTCTCATTGTACTCCTAAAATGGCTTTATTCAATCACTGCTGTCACAATTTATAACATTTATGTAAGTGAAGCTTCTTTGCAAAGAGAGCAATGGGTTGTTTATGTGCCACACAGCCAACACTCGGGTATGATCTGTGCAGTTACGCTTCGTTCAGCAGCACCTCCTCTGCCAAAAGCCAGGCTATGTGACGAGGCAGGCAATTTGGGGAGAAGGCTTTTGGTTCAGAGTCACAGCAAAATCCTCCAGTACAAGAACCCCATGGGCTTATGGTATTTAGCTGAGAATCCAGAAATGCTTTTTAATTTTGCAACTTCTAACGTGTCTTCTGATTCTGGAGGACGGGGTATTTTTGAACGCGTGGTGCTGAACTGTAAGGGACATCAGACAGTAGCCCTTTCTCTTTTTTGTCTTCTTTCTTGGCTCTGGCAAATGGGGACAGATTAGCTGAGGTTGAGTGATGGGGTCACTGCCCTCAGCTGTCTGCTGTGTCCCCACTGCATGGTCAACTGAGCCATTTGTGAATTAGCTGCTGAGCCACTGATTCCTACTGCACAGAGGTTTAAAGTGGAACGAAATTGTTTATGGTTAACCTGCACATTAGTTCAGAGGCTGAACCGTGGTGCAGAAGTGGTTTGGATGCTGCTGTGGCAAGGGTGGGACAAACAGCATGGGGCAATAACTCTCCCTTTCTGTCAGACAGAGCTGATGCTAGCTGTGCTTTTATTGTTGCTGGCTGAGGCTCTTAATAGATATGCTCTCTCCCTTTGCTGTTATAGCCATTTCATTCACCACCTCTTCTCAGTGTAGATGGGGGTTCTCTGCCTGCACACGACTCTCAGGTCTGTCAGGGAAGCAAGGGGGAGAGACTTGGTCCTGCAGAGAGAGTTGCAAGATGAACAGTAATTGTTTTCTGCTTTTAATTTCCACTGAGGTAATTTTCCCGGTGCTGTTGAAGCTCAGAGCATCCCAGGAATGCTTCTTTGTAAATCTCACTGCCATATAACTATTTTTAAAGGCACTTAACAGAACGAAGGCAAAAGTTACTTTTCTCTGACCCACTGTCAGCTCAGTGTCCGTCCGTGGGCAGGATGCAGGAGGTGTTCTGATGGATGTACCAGCCAACCTGCATCCATCTTTCTGCCTCTGTTGTTCACAGGGCGCCTTTTAATGCTTGGAAGTGGGGAAGAAGCACGAGCTCATCACCTACAAAATATACCACTGAGCGTATCTTTGCATATTTTACTTTTCTAGAATTTGTATTTTACCCTAACGCTGTATGCTTCTGAATGGAGCAGATGATTAGGAAAGCTAGGAGAAAAAAAGCACCACTATCAAGCCCTTTTCTTGCTGACACCCCAAAGTCGCTTGTTTGAACGCTCCTTTCCCCGAAGCCTGTGTTAGCTGGGCCTCCCTCCCGCAGTGCTGCAGAGGCTCAGCTCTGTGCCCAGCAGCACGATTCCCAGCATGACTGCTGGCTTTTGAGTGCTGCAAAACCTTTCCATCAGTGAAAATCCTCCGCAGCCCTTCCAAGCCCCGCCGAGCCGCTGAGCAAGACCAGAAGTGCTGCTGCTCCTTCCTTACGGGCTCTCATTCTCGCTGCGCCAATGGGAGCTCCTCAGCCCCTCTGGAGAAGGAGTGAGAAACGGGAGGCCAGGAGCCCTGCTGGCGCCCACTGCCCAGAGCTGCGGAGGGGCTGGGCCTGCTGTGCTGTAAATCATCTAGAGCAAGGGAGCTGTGCTAGTTAATCCCAGATGGGGATCGAATCACCTGCCTTCCAGTCCAGACTGTTTCCCTGGGACCACTATGCTGGCTCTGCTCCTGTTGGCTCTAATTCTACCCTTTGTTCTATTTTTGTACGGTAGATTTTATAATTAGTAGTTCTGTTGAATTTACAACATGTTGCGACTGCACGTCCCCTGAGCGTAAATAGTCGGAGCACAGAGAAGAAAGGAGGCAGTGATTTAATGCCGGATCGTCGTGGGCTCAATTCATAAAAATATTATACTTTTTATGTAGGAAAAGGAGCGCCCGTGTCGTGTATTTGGAATTCATTGAATCTTCTTTCTTATGCATAAAAGTTGCCAACTGCTCATTACTCACTGAAGGGATTCATAACTCAAAAGAGGGCAGAGGCAGAAGAGAAATGAGCATGCCCTACTTAACGTGTAAAATTCAAATTCACCTTTTTTTTTTTTTTTTTTAAGAAAATCTGGCAAGGATATAGAGTAAGTAAATCATCCCCTTAAAAAAGAAACCTCTAATAATTACCCAAGTACAAGATCCACGGCTGATAACTAGTCAGAGCAAAGATATGCACGTAGCCTTACTTCAGCATTTAAGCAGCATTCATGATTATTATTGCTTTAAACAATGGCAAGTCTGTTTTCCTAACAAACTCCGTACTTCAAACAAAACTGTAATATGCTTACTGGGGGAGCCGCGTGCAGGAAATAATTATTAGGGGAGAAGATGTTCTTCCATTTGCAGTGATCCTAGAGCAGGGAATACAGAGCAAACGCATTAGAAAGCACTTCACATTTTTCCTTTGCTGTAACCCAACCCAGACTTGTGTCCAGAAGAGACAGCCTCCTTTGATCACCGCAGATCCATATTGACATGTCCCATGCCATCCTTCACTCTCTAATCTCTCAGCACTGTGCACATTGAACACATTGCTGTACACACACTCATTACCATACTGAACAAGAAGCCGCATATACCGTACCAGAAACCACAACAAGACAAAAGTCATTGGTCAGAGATCATTTACATTCCTTTTTAGTTGTTTCTGCTGCCTCCAGAGAAACCGATCTGTCAGGACAATCAAGCTGTAGTTCTTCCAGTGCAGGGCTTCCTTGCCCTGGGCTGAGGATGGGAGGGCGAAGGGGAGCAGCAGCGGTTCGACTTTGCTGCTGTTTCATTTTTTCTCATAGAGCATTAGAAACCCCTCGGCTGCCTCTTCCCACCTGTCTCAGCACCTTCCTTGGAGGAAGGAGGCTATGAGAGGGTGACTCAGCGCAACTGTGCATTGCAGAATGCCAGGCTGCTGTGTGCCGAGTGGCAACATGGGCTCAGGGCTCTGCCAAGCCCTGATGTGGTGTGGTTGTGGGGTTTCCAAACCCTCAGATGGGAATAGCACCGGTACCGGACAGCAGATGAGAAGTTAAAGAATGCTGAGAGTTTGGTTTGGTTTGAAACCCTGAGAGCGTTGGGCAATGGCTTAACACCTCAGCAGGGGCAGGCAGAAATAGCCAAGAAGTTTGGGACTTTCACAGCTGACACAGGCATCCTGTATCAAAGTGCTGAAGTAGTGCCTTTGACTTCAAGGGGAGCGGGGTACAGCGTTTAATGAGGTCAGCTCTAAGGGCATGGGTTTGTCATCAGAAGCGGGTCCTGATGTGCTTGTTATCTGCGCTCAGCAGAACCCCAGCTTGCTTTCACAGCCAGCAGCACACCAAACCCAACAGCTTATCC
>PPHD01003363.1:0-31831 GCA_002909625.1 Bambusicola thoracicus | reverse complement strand
CTCATGATGGAGCCCAGGATACCATTTGCTTTCCAAGCTGCAAGAGCACACTGTTGGCTCATGTTAAGTTTTTCATCCACAAGTACCCCCAGGTCCTTCTCTGCAGAGTTGCTCTCAAGGACTGCTCCTTCCAGTCTGTAATGTGTGTCATCGGTCTGATGTGTGTCATCTCACAAAGGCATCTACATTTGGTCTGTTGAATTGAAGTCTGACTATCATATATTCTACTACTAAACTCTGTATTAAAATGGATGGCTGGACACCTCAGAAACAAACTTCTATACTGAGAACTATTAAAATATTTTTATTAGATTAGACTACAAATGAACTGTATGTCAAGAAATTCCTTGATCTGTATATAACCTAAGCTTCCCTTCTGTCCATTAGAGTATTTCAAATTACACATATTTTAATAAATGTTCTTAAATATTTTTTGAGCTGAAAACTTCCAATTTCTTCATTGCCCAAACTTCACTGAAACTTAAGATGTCTCTTTAACTCCTTCACAAGTTTCATCTTAGCTTCCCAAGCTCTTTGTATTTTAACCTACCACATTCTCCTTTCGGATTGGCTCATGTCCTCTGCCCTGTCAGTCTAGTTCTTGTGTCAACATTCCTACCCTTTTTTCTCATTTCCTTTCACCATCCTGAATTACTTCTATTTAACATCATGTCAAGGTTTGTAGTCCCTAGCTTCTAGTCAGCCTTGATTTTCACTGCACAAATATGACTATAATATAATTGAAAAGGGCACTAGAAATTCTTACATGACATAGGGATTTCTGTTAATCACTGCAAGCCTTCATAAATACATTGTTTTTATTCATAGTTTTAAGAGCCTCGTGGATTGTTGTCCAGATGATTCATGGGATAAACAGAGACATATTCTGTGCTCTGTAATAGCCCTGAAGAACCTGAAACCTAATTAAAAGACAGTGATATATCAGCAGTATGGGCTGATGCTAGCAGCATAAGGCAATAGAAAAGGTTTTGATTGACTTGGTAGAGAAGAGAGGCTCTATTTTACATACATTAGAGGGATGTTAGTAGTAACAGATAAGATGGACTAAGAAGAGAGACTTCCCTAAGGTCACAGTTCATAGCAATTGAAAGGAAGAGACACACTGTCAACTTGTGAGTAACATTTAGCAAAGCATATAGGAAAGAAATGGCATTTCCCATACCATTTGTGTATTTTCAGCTCTCCTCCACCATTCTTGAGTTTTCTGCCTGAATAAATCATTGTGGAAGTCCCAACAGCAGGCGAGTGATGAATGGGAAGGCAGAATTTGAGTGAAAATGAGCTAATCTCCCCAACACATTAGAATAATAATTCTTTGTCAAGCCTAACGTTCAGTGAAAAATTACTCTTGCCAACACATTAGTCTAGAAAAGGAGGTTTTGATAATACAGAAGTGTAATGCTAAGACATTCATCTTTGAAACGATGGAAAGTGAGAGGATTAGAGGATCACTTAGAATAATTCAGATGAAATGAAATACAGTTCATGGCAAGAGCTAACACAATAGCCCCAATCAAATATGATTTAGGCACAGTTAGAAGTAGTACTCTAATTACTGGCAATTGATTTAACTAAACAGTTTCTTGCAACTCTGGTATAGAGTGAAAAAAGGGATTTATTTTTTTTTTCCCCACAAAGACAACCATCCTTTTCCAATGGTATCTTGGTGACAAGGAAGAGAAGTAATAGTTTAACTGGGAAGCTTTTAAGGAATAAGACAGTTTGCCATCAGTAACCTATCTGACACAGAAATTCATTTACTAGAAAGTGGCTTGGGATTGTATTGAACAAGTATGTCCTTAAACACCGAATGTGTGTTACAAAGGAGAAGACAAATGGGGGATCTTTCCTGGTTTTACCACTTCAGAGCTTTTTTTTAGGTAACACAGAGTCGTGAAACCAGTTTAGGTGCAGTGACAACTTCCCAGGGGCTTAATGGTTTGAGTGGGGAATTTATCACTGTTGACACTAAGTACCCTGAACTGTAGGAATTCCTCCAGGAAATTTAAAATATCTACAAGGAGACAGGCAAAAAAACTGGAGACCTAATTGTCCCCTTGTGCACACAGTTTAAACTAACATGTCTTCCATAATTTATAGGAGACAGACTGATGTTTCTGCATGTACCCAAATGAACAGTGTCTGAGAGTGAGATAAGGTAGCAGAGAGATGCAAGACGTTCGTCTCAGACCTGTAGCATCTAAATGCACAGCGTATTTATTGTGCAGGGAGAATATGTTTTTTAACATAAGATCCTGGTTGGTAACAATTTAGAGTTCAAGAAGTGTCTCCCTGGACTCAGTTTTATCTTTGTTCTGAGTTGTCTGAGTCTTGCTGAACTCATCCTTTGGGAAGGGCAATTGGCATCGGTCCTCACCCTTCATTCCAGATTGGCCCAGTTTTTCTTGTCATTGTAAGTAGTTACAGCCAATCTACATTCAAACAAAGGTACTCTTCCAAATAATTCGACTGCCAGAAGCCAGATACAAATGGCAATCATTTCAAGGCTTATAGTTACCTTAAGTGTTTCCTTTTAAATAAGCGGGAAGGTAGTTCGAAGAGGTTGGCACCCCAGCTTTAAGCACAATATGAAGTAAAGATCAAGATAATTTCTAAATTGTTCTAATCTCATGCCTCACTGCTTTAAAGGAGCCCTTTAAAGTCAATTTACTCTTTGACCATTGACTAAAAATCTAATACCTTTGGCAGCAAATGAGGTGTGAAATGCCGTCAAAAGCACCTCAATAAAACCTTGTGCGGCTAGTCTGTAGAAAGCTGTAACTTCTCAACTGGTGGGTTAAAAAATACACAGTTTTGCAGTGAAAGTTATTTGCAGGGAAAGGTATTTGCAGTATCAGCTATACCTTAGGGTTTGAGCCTCTATGTGATGACAAACAGGTTGATGTATTGTTATCAACACATCACTGTTTTTTTTTGTTTTTTTTTTTTTTTCTTCCAGAACTATATATGCAATCTGTAATGAATCAGCAATACCTTATAAGCTTAGCTTTCTTTTTACCTAAAGAGACTGTTCAGAGATTATATTAATATCTCAGATCTATTTGCATTATTTTTCATCATGAATAAAAGTATGCGCCCTCTTTTCAAAGGAGATATCAAGTAATGGAATGTAGGTAGCAAAATTCAAAACTAAGTTTCCTGGTTTTGCTCTACATCTAGAATGACCTCTTGGGGCTGCAACAAGCACTGTATATGTCTGTTTGCATCTAACATGGCAAAAGATTGGTTTTTGTATCCAGGAGTCCCGCATTCTTCGTTCAGCATTTTATTCAAATTTAATGTGTGACTTAGCATGTTCTCTGACATACTCAGTTTTTGCAGCCTCTGACATGAAGAATAACATTTGCCTAGAGACGTTCTTTTGTGAATGAACTGAATGATATGTATCAGTGCAGAAGATGAAAGTATCTAAAAATCAAAATTATCATCTAGAATCTTCAATTTTTTTAATTACAAATGAAATTATATTTTTAATTTGCTTCTCCTCTGAACTGGAATGTTCTTTCTTTTTTTTTTTTTTTTTTTTTTTTTTTTTTTTTTTTTCTCAAGAATCAAAAGAAAATAAGATTCAAAACTTACTTCCTTTTCCCCTCTCTGCTTTATTCCATATTTCTTCTTCCTTTATACAGGTCATTAGTATTTCATGCCTCTTTCTGAATTATTATTAGATCTTTGGATGTAAGGCACAATGTAAGCATGAAGTACTAGCTCATGTATAGTACAATTATAGTATCAGGCAGAACTCAATAAGCAGAGGGCATATCTGATAATGCCTCATATTCTGTCAGAATAAGGAAAAAGTACATGATAAAAAGGCTTAGAGGTGACCCACGGGGAAAGCAATAACTTCTAACAAATCTGACATTTGTTCCCAGTAGAAAAATAATGAATTCAAGAGAAAGATGAAGAGAAATTAAAGAAAAAGCTAGGTCTTGTAAAATATTTAGAATGATGAATCTGGTTTGTACTGAAGAAAATAGGAGCTCTTTACTGAAGTAGCATTTTACTTTTTGTTTCTGGTGTCTATTCAGATAAGAACAGGAATTACAGAATTAACAGAATTTATATTTCTGTCCCTTTGTCAGCAAAGGCAACACAAATTTTATAGGTGAATTGAAATATAGTTGTGGGTTTTTCCCCTTCTTTAGGTTACTTCCATATCTCAACAGATACAAATGGTACTGTCTGAAAAACACTGAACATTTTATTTCTTTTTACACTGAACATATTCAAATGTGTCTATTGAAATTGCTTTCTGAATTCCTACAGCACACAGTAGATTAAATTCTCCTGTGTAGCCCAGATGTCTTAACTGAGTCGGAAGATTACAAGGTGATAGCCCAACTATCCTGAGAAAGCTTATGAAACTAGGAACTGCTTTTTCTGCTGAACAAAAAGAAAACTTCTGTCAGAAGTCTTCCAAGAATATGCTAAACATGATATACCCTGAAAGACAAACTGCAATAACCCAGGTCCAGGAGGTGGTACTAAGCAGAAATAGAAAGGAGCCACAGAGTCTTGGGGGAATTGGCTGGGGCAGGTCTCTAACTGCATGTAGTAATTAAGTTCTTGTTCCCTCTTTTTCCTTACAAAGACCCCTGGGGAGTGTAAAATAATTTACTGCAGTGATGTTTTTCATCCTCACTAGGTCCTTCTATGTTTCCCACTTACTCTGAATTTGTACCAGTGTTGATTTAGTGAGCAATTTATTTTGTGCAAACATGGCTAATGAGGACTAAATTAACTTTCATGCCCTCACCTAAACTCCAATGACTTTTTACACTCTGACGACCACCTTGTTTTCAGTGAAAGATCTGTTTAAATTACGACAGTATAGATAGGATCAGCAGGAATCAATTTATACATTGCAAAGTTCTGCAAAAATTTTCATAGGAGGAAAACCAAAGTAGAAGTCCTTTTCAGCCAGAAAAATAATAATTTAAGGAGGAGCTTAAAAAAGCCTGTACAGATATAAGTGTGTAGAAGGTAACTGCAAAGTATATGTTATCCATAGCATCTCAATGAAATCAAAGAAGACNACCCACCAGATCAGCGTATGAGGCATCAATACCCCTCATGTTGTGTTAGACTATGAAATGAAGGAATTTATTTTATTTCACCCCAAAAAAACTCCGAGGCCTCCCATCCATGCCAGCTGTCTCTTCTCCAGCCACCACTCAGCCATGGCTCAGGCCACCGTATAGCCTACCAGGCAGCTTCCATCCAGGCATCATGTTTAGGGATGGAAAAGGAAGAGAGCTATTTTCCCTTCCCTTCCCTTCCCTTCCCTTCCCTTCCCTTGCCTTTTCCTTGTTTTACCTGAAACTTTCCTTTTCTGAAACTTTCCTACAACTTGCCTGAAACTTTCCCAAAACTTTTCCTAATTTCCGTGGTGTAAGATTATGCCTATCAACTCATTGGGTGAATTTTCCAACTAAAGAGGCAGTGGAAGATGATGAAATGCTTCAAGCACTGAGGGCACATCTGCATTTGTATGAAACATCACTGCTTAATTTCTGAAGTCAAAACCTGAAAGTTACACTTGCCTAGATAGCACAAAGATGGTTATACTCAACAAAATAATAATAATAATAAAAAAAATTACTCTGCCACTAGGTACAGCCCAGTCCCACTGAAACAGTGTACAAAGATAACTTGAGCTGCCTTAAGGAACAGAAGTAGCATTAATTGGGTAAAATTCCCTATTAAACCTTTCTGGGTGTATTATTATTTTTGTTGTTATGATGGAGAAAGGAATACTGAACTAAGAATGTTGTCATGCCAGTGTTGGTAATATTGCTCCCTGCATCTGAGGCAGTACAAAAGTAGATGTCAGTTACAATACTTTGCAGACCAACTGCTCATCTTGTAGTTTATATCTCAGTTTATGAAGCTCACACACAGTGTTCATTCCATTTTGTCATTCCTACTTATATCACTTTAAATGTGATTTTGATCATTTTTCCATCCCTTCTCTTCGTACATTTTCAGACTGATTCAGCAAATATTTCACTTTTGAGAAGCTGGAAAGCCTAGTACATAGATCCATGGTTGCACTAGATAGAAAAGACCCTTTAGGTCATGTTGCCATTTCTCTATCACCTCCTTGTGGGTCTCCAGAGCAACTCCTTTCCTATTTTAAGTTTCCCAAGTGATAGCATTTCCACTGCTGCCTCAGTGAAGATGTTTCACAGTCTGTCAAATCTTAACAGCTGGGAACCATTCCCAAAATTTAGATGACATTTTCTCTGTTATAAATCCATTCAGTTGTTCCAGATTCATATTTCTAATGCATGGAATTTTTATATTTTCTTCTAATACAGCCAAAACCGTTTGTGTCTGACTCTGGCAAATTCTTTCATTTAAGTCCTTTTGAATGATTAATCCATTACACATATTCAGTTAGCCATCTTGCTAAGCTATTAAGCTAATACTTACATATGAGAACATAAATAGATGCCCCATGGGGAATTATGGATTCAGCTTTCTTTAAGTTTATGTTAATATATTTTCCCCAAGTAAGGACTATTTACTTTATCCTTTAACCCCAAACCAGCCAGTTCTTTTGTCTTCTGATCACTTTTTCTTTTCTTCACTTTTCTTTACTGTCTCTTTTCCTTGGGATATTTAATAGGGTTTTTTGTTTTGTTTTGTTTTTGTTTTTCTACGGAGCTTTAAACAGTATATTGTTTCCTCTTCTTCCATCTTTTCAAGATTTCATAGAATTATATATTATTCCAAGTTGGAAATAACCCATAAGGATCATTGAATCCAACCCCTGGATCCGCACAGGAGCACCAAAAATCAGACCACATGTCTGAGAGCACTGTGCAAGCACTTCTTGAACTCCAACAATCTCAGTGCTGTGACCATTTCCTTGGGGAGGCTGTTCCAGTGCCCAGCCTCTCTCTTGGTGAATAACCTTTTCCTGATATCTTACATGAATGCCCCCTTTATTTCAATGAAGTTATTCTTTTCTGTTTTAGACCAAAACTAGGATTTAGAAAATAAAATTAAGAAATCATCCAATCTCATACTAGTGATGTAAGAAATATCTGCTAAGCCTATCTGAATGCTAACTGAACCTTTATTTTTGTTGCTGTCCCTTGGGCTTATAGGCTTTTCTATGTGCTGTTTGCTTTCCCTTCACAATCTCTTGAATTTCTCATAGATACATCTGTCCTGAAGAAATCGATGTGTTCTCCACAGAACAACAAAACTGTAATGTTTCCTCTTCTATGTCTTTTTCACTAAGTGAAATACAGTAGGACCTAACATAAACTTGTGCAATGTTTGGTAAATGCCTCCACATAATCTGATATACTGCATGCCTGCCAATAGGAATATATCTTTGGATATAATGTAATAATGAGACATTTTATTAAGCAAGAAATGTGTCAGCTTATGCTTCTTGCATGCTTGCCCACATGCCTAGATAGCTCTGTTTCTCTAAACAATTCAGACCAATCTCAGATTGACATTTAGTCACGCAGTCATGTATTACATTTTATCATTCATATTTATTGTTAGAAGTTTGGTCCCTTTCTGAAGGTCTCCTTAAGAAAATAAATATACACTATAGTGTTTTACTTTTTATGATCTTATTTTTTCTTTAACTTCACATACTCTTATGAGTTTGTTTCAAAAAGATAGAAAAGATATTCTTTAACTTGTTGTGCAACCAATTCTATTTTTCTACTATTACTGTTCTTCTACAAAGCCGTCCACTTCATTGCAGCATGCAGTGAAGAGACGAAATGAGCTTTAGTTCTTGAGAAATATAATTTCACTCTCAACTTTTTTTTTTCATAAAGGGATCCCTCTTCACTTTTGAAATTAACTCTTGATATAGAAACATCTATCACATTGAGTGCTATTGACTCCAGCGTTACTGATAATGGTCTAGAGGGGCATCTGAAGGGTTAGCATAGTACCAGTAACAAACAGAAGCTAAAAGGTGCATGCATTAACAATTCCAGTTATATTACTTCTACTTTTCTGCATGATTCTATGATATAAGCACTCTGCCCATGTTATTGTCTGCTGCTCTGTAATAATTAAGAATAGATTAATGATGATTCCTGAATTAGACTGTTGAGACTTAAATTATACTAACAATAAATTCTTGGCTTAATGTACTGCATATGTAAGGTATGCTTCCTCTACACCTATAAGCAATATTTGAATGTAATAGCATTCAACCTGCCTTACCACTGTTGCCCTTACAGCATTGCTATTGTATCTTCTGGTTCACATAAATGGAGAAGTAGACAGCTCATGGAGCTGACACTACTTAGTATTCAGTAAAATGTCCTTGTACAGAGAAGCTATTTGATGTCAGTACAGCAATCTTTGTTTTCACATTAGTGTTTTAGATTGAATTAGGAGTGAAATTTAAGGGAGGATCTTACAATAACTTTGATTTCTATGGTGGAGCTTGGAAGATCATGAACTGAACTCTGCTGGGAAGAAATCAGGTAAGAAGAGATTAGTACCTCACCTAAAGCACTCCAGCTGCAAATGGGCATGCAGACCGTGGTGCTTGGTTAGAATTGGGCTAAGCAAAAAACCCTGAGATATGAAGAGTATGGACACAATATCATTAAAAACAACTGTTTACTGTGGGTCCAATCCTACTGCTCCAAACTATTTTCTAAAGTAGAAACAGAATGTGTTTCTGGTGAAAACTGGTCAGACTTTCTATCTTCTACGTGTCAAAAGTGCTCATGAAGCTTAGATACACGACCTAATTCCCTGCCTTCTTGCACCAAGAAACATTTGTTTCTTTGCTCTCAAAAAACTCCAGAATTGCTGATGACAATATCAATTTACTCTCTGAATGAAGCATTTGGTTGGACAGGTAAAATCCCCCACGGATACCAGAGCCTGTATGAAAACAAAATCATAAAATCATAGAATTATTTGAGTTGGAAGGGACCTCTAGAAGTCCCTTTGAAGAGATCATGTCTCTCACACTCAAGTCCTTTTCAAGGTGTTTCATGTTGGTAAGACACTGTCTGTGAAAAACTGGGAATCAGAACTTAGTGTCCTGCATAGAAGAAAGACTTACCAATAGGACAAGCTGCAGAGAGACATGTAGGGCACTCTAAGACTCTGCTGATACTGGAAGAAGTGGGAAAAGAGGTATATTTTTCATAATTTCAGCAGTTACAGAGGGTTTTATCTCTATTCCCAGAGATGGACGTTTTTGAAGCAGCACAATATTCCAGTCATGAAACCTGTGCTTGAAAAGCACATAACAGCCAGGTTTCTGAGAATGTTTTATGTGTCTCCAAAACAATATCTGTATCAGGTGCTTTGAAGCTCAGTAGCATATTCCCCATGAAAACTTTTTAATGAAAATATTCTGCCAAATATTCTCTTTGGCTACAGTCTTATCTGAAAGCATTTTTAAGCTGGAGTTATTCAGAAGGGAAAAACATCAGTGCTATGACTTCAGTAATATAAATTACTGCTTTGCCATGGGGATAAAGAAAAGACGAACTATTTTTAAAGAGGCAATGGGAGTAGGAAACGAACAGAGTTGCATTGCCAGCACTGCTCAATCCTTTTCACCAAATGCTTGACAAAAAGGGGAAAAAAATAGAGAAGAATGAGACATGAAAAGAAAATGCCACATAGCTTAATTTGATTTTCAAAATCATAAAGAAATAAGGTACAATGATCAGGAAAAATTATGTTAATTCCATAAAATTTCGTGGTAATAATCAGGTCCAACATATTTATACCCAAAAAAGTACTGCATATACATTTGCCCTGAACATGTAATTGGGAACAATACCATCATTTCATGAGCTAAGGACTGACAGTATATATGTTGAATGCCAAACAGCATAAAGATATGTGGTTATTTTCTATAATTTTGCTTGCAAAGTATCTTGAAACCTCCTTTATCTGTTTTAAAAATGTCCTAATCTCTATATTCAGAAGAAAGAGTTAATCAATAAAAGTTTGTGTTTGCCATATTCACTTTTTCAATGTGAAATATTAATTCTAGGTTTTTCTACTATAGATAAAACGTCTGCTTATAAATATTTTCAGGCTTTATATTCCAGAAACTTTTGAGTATTTGTGCAGAAGTGGCCAAGAATTCTATTTGATACAGTTCTGTTTGCATTAGATGTCAATCAAATTCTCTTAATCTAGCTAAAAGTGTTGTATGAATAGGGAATGGGAGATCAAATTGTTGATACAGTGAAACAAAGCAGGGGAAGGCACTGAATGTTTAGTACACTGGCAGCAGGACTTTAGCAACATTTGCCTCACTGAATAAAATATCTGGCTCTCCATATATTTAATCTGGCATACAATTATTTCTGAATCTCTCACAAATTCAGACTAGTTTCATAGCTCTTGGAAAGAGCTACTGGAATGGCTTTAGACTAGAAGAGTCCAGCTACATTCTCACGTTCTCTTGGTGTGATTTTTGTAGCTTCTAGCAGGATTTCCACAATCATCTGAGCACCTAGGTTGAGACCTTGATTATCATGGCTCAGGTACTTCTCTGGACCTCTTCCCACTACGGTAAGTAAAGAATCATAGTGTCACAGAATGGCTTGGATTGGTAGGGATCTCAGGGATCATCAATTTCCACCCTCCTGCCACAGACAGGGCTGCCATCTGCTAGATCAAATGCTAGGTCAGATTGCCTAGGGCCCCATCCAGCCTGACCTTGATTACCTCCAGGAATGGGGCATCCACAACATCTCTGGGCAACACATTCCAGCACTTCACCACCTTCTCAGTGAAAAAGAAAGGAGGCTGTGGTTGTTTTTGTGGGTTTTCTCTGTTGTGGATTTTTTTGTTTGTTTGTTTGTTTTGTTTGTTTGTTTTGTTTGTTTGCTTTTGTTTTAATATAAACTTTCTTATTTCTGATTTATGTTCATTTATATGTGACAAGGAGGAGAGAAAGAGGTGAATATTTCACCTGGAGCAGAATATGATGAGTTCCATTCCTGTTTGCTGCCACCATTCTACAGCCCTCAAGAAACAAACCATGATTAGAGAGTTCACACAAGTCTGTATTTCTGAGAAAGGGTAAAAAAAAGCAGATCCTCATTTTGAGGGAGAGCCACACTAATCATAAGCACAACAGTGCTAGAAAAAAGTCAGTGTTTTCACCTCCTCAAACCAAGAAAGTCTGAGTGCTTGCAAAGCCGTGGTGGCCAAATACATCTGTATTACTATTTTGGATGAGTATATCATAAGTTGCATTCCAGTGAAGATATTTGTAAGGTCCTTTTACTCAGTGGTTTAAATGCTATTATAAGTGAAGTTTATCCCAGGTGAAGTTTATTAAATAGACTGCAGATTAAGAAAATCTTAATCTATCATAGTAAAATATAAGGTTGGCCTATGGAGACAGTCCCAGAGAGACATCACTCCAAATGAGATTTCTAGAGAAAATTATCCTTCTGCACTGGATATTTAAGGTTGTAAGAATCCTATTCAACAGACTTAAATTGGGTGTAGAAAACTAGACATGTTAGTTGATTACAAAAATATTAGAATCTACTTCTTAACCACAGACTTCTTTAAATACTTATTCTGAATTCAGAATGGCAGTTTATTTTTCATTTCTCTTTAAACTCTTTCCAAAATGCCATAATATAAGCTGAAAAAGAAAGATACAGTTGCAAAAGAATAGGGGCAGCCACCAGTGTGATTATCCTATACTTCCCTATGAAAGCAAGGAATGAAAAGGAATGTGAAATATCCTAACAAAAACAAAACAAAACAAAACAAAAGAGAGAGAGAGAGAAATTATCAGCCACGGATTTGTGGATATTAATGCTCTTTCTCATTACAAGCAGGTAGAAGTACTGCTCCAAACAATGGCCAAGGGTAGGCCTCAGAATAATTTGTATTCAAATGTTTTACAGTTCAAAGATTTCTTGCATAGAGGATTATGCAAAATAGATCTGTGCCTATTCTTCACTCAGTAAATAGGTTATATAAATTTTAAGTGGTATTTTACTATGCATTCCATTTCACTGACCAGTAAGGTGAGGACATATACATAATATTTCTTTGGAACAGATTTGAGTATAATGTCATCCAAAATAAATTCTGCTTTGCCATAAGTAAATAGGGGGGAAACATTCTCTTCCTTTTCAGTTAGCTAGACAGGGGGAAGAAACCCAAGTTACTTGTAATGCTTCATCCAGACTAGGGCAATAAGAGACCCTGACATTTCTTGCTGTCCACCTTTTATGCTAGGGGTTAGAACTGAAATGAATCTTTCTGCACAGAACTCCACAACACATCGATCCAAAGTCTTGACATATAAAACTTGGATTAAAAAAGAATTTCAGAAACTTTTGAAAGCTGATCTGTGATTCTGAAATCCAAAATTGAATTGAATCTCTTCTCTGTTCCCCAGGTGATCATGCCATGCTTAAGACAGCAATCAGAGTGACCTGAGGTCATCCCTTCCTTACTATGTCATATGTTTGATCTTCCTTTAATCACTCGGCTGGGCAACAAAATAGTTAATATTTTGACACTGAGCATCTAGTTCTTAGCTGCCAATTCATTACCAGGGAAGAAAGAAAAAGCGGTTTTATTTTCTGGATATTTTTTCAGCCTCTGGAAAATCGGATGTTTCTACTTTGTGTATTCAGTGGTCAGGTTTACAAAATATGACCTTGGGCAAGTCTTTATGTACTGTTCATGTCTTACTGCTGTAGCTTAAAATGGGAGAACTAACACTTTGTTTGTCACTGTCTTCTTTACCCCCACATAAAAGCAAAGTCCTCTATGAATCCATTCTACAGTGTCTAATGATGACAGAATCATTTGAGTTGGAAGGGGCTCTTAACTCTCATCTAGTACAGTTCCCTTGCAATTAGCAGGGACACCTACAGATAGATCAGGTCTCTCAGTGTCCTCTTCAGCCTGACCTTGAATGTCTCCAAGGACAGGGCAGCCACCATCTTCCTTGTCCTATCACAACAGCCTCTGATAAAGAGTCAGTCCCCTCCTTTCTTATAGCCCCCTGTTAGATACTGAGAATGAGGTCTCTCATAGTTGTAGCAGTTACTTATGCATTTTGAACTATAAATAATTATGCAGTTCTTTTATTTGAAAGATAAACTGTATCTACCACAGTCTGCTGCTGTTTAAAAGCTTTTATTCTGCTTCAGATAGAAACAGCAAATGTTATTTTTTACCTTAAATTCTGTCAGGAATCTTTTTTATTTTGTAGAAAAGAGGGTATGTGCTATCTTGGAGCTATCAGTATATTTATACTAGTGGATGGCAAGAGATGTTCATAGGCACTGTGAAACACTTTTCTATCCTGCTAGGATAATATGTGAAAGAAGGTTAAAAACACTGAGGTTTAGGTGAATCCATCACATTTCCAACTTAATGGCAGTGTTTCCCTGCCCAGTGCCAACTTAGGTATCTCATTGTAGAAGAGTTTCTACAATGAACTATGCTGGGCTGTAATTCTATCATGATCAGAACTGAGCACAGAAGGAAGTAGAGGAGCCAACCACTGTGACTTTGGTCATATTGTGCTCATTGAAGAATTAGGAATTTATATGCCTTACCTAGCTGCTCCTGGGTTTAGTTCCTCTGCACTTGCTTTGTAACAAATACATCCAGAAATTTTCATACTAATAATTACTACATAATAATAATAACTAAGATAAAAAACTTCTTCTCAGAAAGAGTGATCAGGAACTGAAAGGGGCTGCTCATTTGGTGGTGGAGTCACTGTCCCTGGAGGTGTTAAAGAAATGTGTCAAAGTCACTTCGAGGGTCATGGCTTAGTGGGCGTGGTAGGAATGGGTTGATGGTTGGACTAGATTGTTGTGGTCTTCTACAATCTTAATGATTCTGTGATTCTATGAAAACAGGAAAATATCACAGAGTATTCCATACCCTCCTCTCTCACATTTTTTTGAACAGAGGCAGCCTTATCCCAGTACTTTACACTGACGTGACCCTGAACATGTGTGGATAAGCATAGGATGTAGTGGGGATGGAGACTTTCCACAATTGCACTCAAAAGGGACTAGGCACTGCTCTTGACTATGTTATTGTTTTCTGGAATAATCCTTACCAAACCCCTTTGGACTCAGTAAGAAATAATGTATATTTCATATATAATTAAAAATGACATTTTCATACATATATATATATCATTTTTGAATGATGCAATTATGAAACAATAAAATATTCTAATATATTTTATCATACAAGTACCTAAGCACAGGAATCTGGAGCCAGTTGAAGCACTGTAGGATAATCCACGTTCTTTCCAGTTCCAGTTCAAAAAATATGTGCATCTCTTACAAGACCTGTGTCGTATCTGCTAACCACGTGTGTAGATGTTTCAAGCACCTTAGGGCATCTCAAATCACAATGGATATATATCGTTAGGCAGTTGAACTGAGCTCTGCATCTCTGTTTTCCCTCATCACTCTGACCTGATCAGCATAATGCTGGAAACTAAAAAATGCTGCTGCAGTGAACATAACAAGCAAAGGATCATATAAATTTCTTGAGGAAAAAAGAAAAAGCAGTATGCATTAAGCCATCAAATCAGGCATGTTTCTATTCATTGAGGATTAATTATTCTCATTTGTGTACCTGTCAATGTAGCATACAGGCTTATTTTCATTTAAAATATGAGCATATAACTGCCTTACCTCTTCTCTTCTACTTGTAATGGAAATCTTCCCATTGTCTGAGACTCCAGAGCGCAAAATTAATTCTTCAGCATCTGGACTGACAACATGCTCCACTCTTCTTTCCAGTCAATTGCTCACAGACAATGAGAAAAAAATTAAAACTTTATTTTGAATGTGAAACAAACTGTAGTCATGAAAGAGCAAGGTACAGAGCAAGAAAAGATACAATCAAGCCAAAGGAAGCAGAAATTATTTCCACAATGACAAGAAGACAGAAGCGGAACCAAAATGTCACTGGGAGTGAAATCCTAAGCTCCTATTTTGGTGTCTGCTAATACAATTGAAATGAGTGTGTATGTCTGTGCATTTATGTAACCTTTTTTTGGTACACTTTAGAGAGAAATTTAGAGGTCTGTCTTCCCACATCTCTGAGATTTTCAGTCAGCTCCATAGAAATGTATTTTTCTGCAATATGGATATTTTGATCAATTTCAACCATTTTTTTTAACACAAGAAGCTCAGATCTCAACAGACACATAGTGAAGACTGGAGTTTAAAGCAAGAAATCCTAAAAGCAGCTGTGAGAGATACCAAGGAATGTTCTACATTATGGGAGGAGAATGAATTTAGATGGACAAGATAGGGAGGAGGCACTTGAATATAAACAGCCCCTTACTCCTGTACAGCTTACAGTTTTCTGGATGACACACAGCACGTGCCAGCTCAGATCTCCTTTTATCTATGAACAAGTTGTCCAAGACACATACACTGTTGTTCATCTGGGTTTCATGTTTTGCATGTATTTATTTCTCAGTAATTGAACTCATTCTTTCTTAACTGATAATTACATTCGAGACATATTTAAACGTAGTGCCAAAATGGGCTTAATGGTGTGATAGGGCCTTTGTCTAATTTCATGTAAGCTGTTGGTAAAATCTCCAGTGATGTTGACAAGGGAGTTGATCTGGGGTATTGCAATTAAAGTACTGTGAAATCAGAGAGCCTACAGTGCAGTTGCTTCTTCTCATGTCTCCTTTCCAATGAGTATTCACCAGAAGTTAACTGAGTCTCCAGAGAAAATAATCTTGCCTGGGATAAGTAAGAAAGTTAGGAACACTAAGTGCTTCCTAGTAGCTCCCTAATCTGCCTTCTGATTTAAAGTAGCTCATGATCTTCCAACTTGCTCACACACAGTCTGGATTTTTGAGTGGTCTTTTGGGAATTGAGGTGTTCCCACTGAGCAGTATACCTCTATAACTGTCCTTGAATTAGCTAACAGCCATTTACATATCCAGATGTATGGACTTGGTGGCTCAAAAACTTTGCAACTTCAACTTTTCTAAAAGGTGAAACTTATATGGTAGTTATTTTGCCAAATTCTCATACCCACTTCTCCTGATTATTATTATTTATTTAAATCGTATCAGTGTTAAATCCCTCAAAATTATGGATATCTCTACTAATTGTTTCTGTACCTGTTAAGTTCTTCTGAGGGACATGATTTAGTAGGTATGATGGAGATGAATTGATGGTTGGACTAAATGTCTAAGATAACTTTTCTAACTACACTGATTCAATGATTTCATGATTCTTCATACCCTATTTCTGAATCATAAAAGCGCAATTACTGTACATATTACAAACTGTCATTTAAAAATCAGTACTGAAAAGAGTGGTAAAACGTGGTTTGTTCCACAGCAAAAGACTGAATTCTAATGATTCAGGACATTACCCATGGTCTCCTCCTTCTTCTATATTCTACATATTTTTCTATTTAGTGGCTCCTGAAATAGTTTATTACATGATTTATAAAAAAATAACCAAGAAAATTTACTGTGATCTCCAAACAATAGCCAATACACAAATGGCAGATGAGAGAAAGCTAGAAAGACTTTTATTTGGAGACAAATCACCAGGATGAATTTCTGTTTTCAAAATCTGATTGGGCATTTCCAATGATTGCCTTCTAAACCAACAGACAAGCGCTACTTGTCCATTTTCTAGAGAAAAAGTCCCTTAACCACTAGCACAGGCAACTTACTAAAGCACTAGATCTACTCTCAGTGGAGCTGAAGTGAAATCCATGAAGCTGTTGACCTGCTCTGAAGAATCGCTGTAGCCCAGGTCTCTCCTGAGGTGTGAGAACAATTTCTGGAATTTTAAATAGAAGCAGAGAAACATTACCATCTCCATGTTCATTGTTTATCTATTTCTTTCCATAATGTTCCTAAAGTCCTTCTGAACAAGATTTTCTTAAATATAAAAGGTTTGAAGTAAATCGGGTCAATCACGTCTAAATGTTCTTCTCTCCTCTGTTGAGAAAAAAAAAATTTGGGCTACCATCTGAGATGCATATTTCTCTATAGAACTCTTAAATGAGAAAAAGTTAGTCCTGGTCATAATGGTTTTGAAAGTTTTAGATGTTTTCAGGGTTACTCAGTGGAAAATCGTAAGTTATGAGATTCTTAATTCCATTTTCAAGGATCTAAAATGTAAATTTGGCAACAGGTAATTTCCAGGTCCTTTCCTAGCTATTAGTCTTTCTGGGCTTATGTCTTCATTAACAGAATAAAAATGATAGTACTCTCCAGCACCAGCAAGATGCTGTGAAGGTAATTACTTTACAAATTACAAGATGATACAACACCACATAAATGGGATAATTCCTGGCATTCTTTAGACGACCAGTAAACTATCTCCTCATCAAAAATATTTATATGATGCCCTGGAAAATTATTAAAGGCACCTAAATTGTGACATTTCTCTTCTCCCTCTGGCTATCAGTTTCTTTTAAAGACCACATGTTCTCTGCTTATTCTCTGCTGATCAGTGAACGACTTTATCCCAACCTTCATCATGATGCCAATCTATTCCTTTACCCACCTACCTTCATTATTTTATGCACACCAGGATTGCCTAGTGGACATATGATACTGACTCAGGCTACCTTGCCATGTCTCCTGCATTCTAGGTGGTATGCTTTACAGGGGGTAAAGAGAGAAATTTTAGGAGAGATTTAAGGGAAAAAAAGGAGATAAAAACATCCATATTACACCTGGTCGATTTTAAAGCACTGTAAAAGAAAACAGATTAAAAGATTCTTTAACTGAGAAAGGAGAGAAGGTGTAAGAGAGGTTATGTGATCGTTCATGAGCTCTTTAACACACTAGTGCCACTGTAATTTCTTTCATCTCTTTTATTTTTGTGTTAGCTATTTGTTATTCCATCAACTCTGCAGACTACAGGAGCAGATAATGGACAAGACTCCCATTTAGTTGTGGAACACCTGTGCTTCTCTGCCATTATATTAATGTTTTCAAGTCATAACCATAAGTCTGCTGGTAGTTTTTACACTTTAAAAGTAAATTTTCTCCCTCATTAAGACATCACATTAACATTGTAAAGGAGAAACTTAATGTATTTGATGCCCACAAGGTATTTAGAAGGAGAAATGTATAAATTATGTCTAATCAGTTCTGGTGTTAGTGATTGATTAATCCCTGTTCTAGCAGTTCCAGATATTTAATACTGTCAATCATTTATTTTTCTTTCAGTTAACAAACAAATTCATTAACTCTGTTATCTTAGCTGTTCCAAAAACTTTGAACACTTCAAATTACCCTTCTCTCCAAGAAAGGAGAGAGGTTTCATTTCATTTCTGGTTGAATGCTTCATGCAGTGTTTTTGGAACTTAGTCCTGTTTAAATGCTCATTAGAGAATTAAAATCAGTGCACAATGATACTCTAAACAAGGTGATGAGTCTGGCGACCTTTGTATTATTGGACAAAGAGTGTTGATGGAAACTCATAATTGTGTTGCAAAATTGGGTCAAGGTAATCCAGGAAAGTCTGGCTGTTCATGGCAGCCTAGGAAGACATTTCTTCTGTATTTTAATGAGGGTGGACATTGGAAGGTCAAAACCAAAGCATGAAAATGTCCTTCCTCATTCATAAACATTACCTGAAACGATCTGCTGGATGCTCCAGAATTTATGTTATTCGCAGTCTCTCAAGATAAATTCAGGGACAGTTGTGTTTTTCATTTTTCTACATCTGTTGGTTATTTAGTTGTCCATGTCTTCTATGGAGTCATTTATTTTCCTCATTCTTTCCAAGGTCATGTGAAGGTTATCTCACCTAATGCAAGAAATGACTTCAATTTGTTTCAGTTGTTTCCTTAAAAACAGACAGAGCAAAACAACTACTTCTAGAAATCCGCTTGTCCCTTCCTGTATTCAGACTGAGGAACAGACTTGCTCAACAAATAGCTCCAATTTATGTCTATCATTCACAGTGTAAGGTAGTTGTCAGGATAGGAGAATATGATATAATACAGCTCTGTCTGCTCTGTTTCCTGTGCTCCAGGGGCCTTTTTGTGTTGTTATTGACCTTGACAGAGCTGAGAAGTTTTATTTAGTGTTGCTGTTTTCTTCACTGAAGTTTACATATTTTAACTGGCTCAGAAGATGTGTGTGCGTTTCAGACAATAAACGACTTCAGGCATTCTGATTCTATCAGTCAATGAGATATATCCTTCCCTGCTCTGAAGGCTACTACATTTTATAGTGAAACAACTGAAGATATTATATCCTGGCTGTACTATTCTGAAGATGCGTGTTGCCAGGATAAATGGGAAATGCATATTCAACCTTTTTTTTATTAAAAAAAAAGACTTAAATATTCTTTGATACTTTGAAAGCCCTGCTTTCTACCCAGAAAATACTGTGTTTACTCAGTGTACAAGCAGATGACTAATTCTCAGAGAAAATGTTCTGATCTTTTTAAGTAGTAGAGATTTGTTAAATACATGAATCCGTAAACAGTTAATTGCAGAGGAGTTGGAGTAGGTGAACTTTAAAGATCCCATCCAACTCAAATGATTCTATTGACGTATGATTCCACAATTCTTGTTTCTTTTATTTTTTTTTTTTTAATTATTAAGTGAAACAAACAAACAAAAAAAAAGTACAGAAAGATAGCTGTCAATAATTTTATACGGGAAAACATCCTTCCAGTGATAAACCACTTAGTGCTAGAAGCATCATGGTGGGTGATGCAGCCAACTCCAGGAAGCTTCCAACAAGAGTCAGCCAGTAAACACTATCTGGCATCAATATGTACCAATAGAGTAACTTTAAGAATATGAACATAAGGAGAGATGCAAATACATAAAAGTAGTTGCCTAAGTAAATAAATCAGAAATAGCAGCCATGTCTGGTTATCACTACCGGAAAGAGAATTCCTAGTCTGAGGAAAGAATAGGACAGCTATCCACAAATCATGAACATGTCTGTGTTTCTACAAAATGTGCTACTCGCTTAGGGGTCAGATGAGTGCTTGACCATGTACTGAATAAGCAAATCTGTAATGACTTTGGAAAAGGAGTTTTTGGCTGGAACAGGAATGTGACTAAATTAACCTTTCTGAATGAAGAAGTGCTTATGAGGCTAATTTCCCTAGAGCTGTGTGGGAATTATAAGCTCCCAAGCTGTTTACAGACTATGAAATGGACAAAGAAAACAACTGGGAAATGCATAGAAGAACCTTGCATTTCCTCTTGTTTCTTCAAGGTTTTCCCCAGAGCAATGTTTGGAGCTCTGAGATGTGACCCATAAAGCAAAAAAATAAACACAAGCACTTACAGCACATATTTTTCCACTGCAAGCATAATTTCAGGTTTGGCTGCACCCTTAATTGTAATGAGCTGATTCAGAATGGTTTTAAGCAAATGTGAAAGATGTTAGGTAGCATTGGTCACAGCAGAACTGACGCCTTCCTTAAATTTTTTTTAATCTATATATTCACCTTCAGCTATCATTGTTTCCGAAGAGGAAAGGTGGCAAAGATATTGCAAGGCAATGCAACAGTTCTGACAGTTCCTACCTCGGGTGTAATACTGGTCTTTTTGTAGCTGTGAATAGAGGTGAGGCAAGGTCAAGAGAAATAGGAAATACCTTTTATGATATCCCGAATAAAACAGATGCTTTTAGGTCCTTTTCTTCAGATCTCAGACAGAAGCAGCCTTCGAGCTAAAATTCAGCTTGAAAACAACTGTTCTGAATTTTACTTGGTCTTTCATTTCTCCGAGGCTTTCCTGTATAATTGTACAGCATATCTGGAGATGGGCATGGTTCTCCATTGTTTTTCAGCTGTAAAAACTTTCGGGTGAGGATATATTTGTCTTTTGATACTTGAGGCAAATGGCATGATGCTTCACTGTTTGGATCTTTCTCTTTGCCCTATATTTAGCTTTCTCTACTTACTACAATTCTGAAAACACATCTTTCTTCACTTTGTATTTCTAGTGAAGTGATGTTTTCATCCCAGCTGAATCATCATCACAACCAAAGCAGAAAGAATAGTACTTCTGGGGTAAGAGTCTTCTGACTTACATATCTGTTTTGGGATGAGATGAGTCACTCATATTTTTCTCCATTTAGCGTAGAGAGAGTTCAGAAAATTACATCAGACGTAGGTGTCTAGATGGAAAAAATAAAGATGACTATCACGCTAGGCTACTTAGAAGACTTCCCAGTTAAGTGTACAGTATTTGTTCAGTGATCACCCTAGAGAACTCTAGAAGTCAGTGTTGTATGAATAGCTCTGCAATGGTTTTCACTAGGATATAATTATTTTTATTTATAGTAGCCCATACAGTGCTCTATTTCGGATATGTGACCAAGATAATGTTGGTAACACACCAGTGTTTAAGGTGTTCTTTCTCACACTGCCCCTTCTATAAAGTAGGTTGGAGATGAGCAAGAGGCTGATAGGGAATGCAGCCAGGACAGCTGATGCAAACTGCCAAAGGGATGTTCCGTACCATGTAACATCCAACTCTGCGATAAAAACTAGGAATAGTTGGTCAGCGCTACCATTGCTCATGGACTGGCTGGACATTTGCTGGCTAGTAATGAGCAATTGATTTTTGCAGCATTTTCTTTATTTATTTTGCTTCATCCCTCTTTTACTAATCAAACTGTCTTTATCTCAACCCAAGGAATTTCTCACTTTTGCCCTTCTGATTCTCTCCTCTATCCCATTGGGACTGGGGAGCAAGTGAGCAGCTGTGTGTGGCTGAGATGCTTGCCATCGTTATGCAATGACAGATGCTCACACTTCTCTTTCAGGAGCTGGGAGAATAATAAGTGTTTTTGTTTCCTCTGCATATTTTGTTTGTTGTGATAGAATAAATGATAAATATTCCTTTATTGTCTACTTACAGACAGAAAAAAAACATGCCCAGAAGGCTTTCTAATTATAGGTACAAGACAGATTCCATTCGAAACAAGTCCTGATATGTTCAGCTCTATCTGTGGGACTAGAGGTCTTTGCAGCTCCTTTGATAAATACTCTCAACAGATTTTAATAGATCATACAATCATAGAATCACAAAGATTGGAAAAGAGCACTAAGATCATCCAGTCCAACCATCAAACCATCGCCCAGTAACCCACTTCCCTAAGTGCCACATCTATTTTCTTGAAAACCTCCATGGATGGTGACTCCACCACTTCCCAGGGCAGTCTGTTTCAACCACTCTTCCTGAGAATAAATTTTTCCTAATAACCATCCTGATGGATTATCCATATTCTCTTGGGATGTATCCGAAGGAGCTGGGAGGATGTTATCCAAATGTTCTTCCTTTTTTTTCTGTCTTACTCATAACACAGTTGTTTATCCACAACAAACTCTCCACTCATCTCTTGTATACCATAGTAACACTGTCATTGAGAGGTTAGGTGGGCTCTCACACAGTAAAGACTACTGCATTAGCAATTCAGAAGGAACTGTTATGACCGCCTATGTGGTTAAAAATCAGGCTACTGTTCAGAGCCCTCAGAGATTGGTAACAATGTCAGGAATAGAATCATTTGTGGGTAACTTGTATATCTCCTGCATCCATCTCCAAGCCTTTATTTCATGAAGATCTTATGATACTCCTCAGCTTTGTATCAAACTACCCATGAGCACTGGAGGAGAAGTTTTGACATTGGAGCAAGGTTTACTGATTAAACACTTGTTTCAGTCTCTCCTGGAGAAAGGGCAGTGGAGCAGATGGTAACATCTGCTGTTTGTTGCATTTGGTCTACATTTTGTTTGTTGCGAACTCTCCTTCCTCTCCACCCAGCCCCATTTTGAAATAAGATCCTGATAGACTAAATCTACAAATTTCCACTCAGCAGGTCTTATAATAAAATTAGGAGTCTGTAATTGGACTATATATTTAAACTAAAATACTGCCACGTGACCAAACCTTATGAATCTGTTCCTTGAGCTTACCTTCTTTGTTTCTCAAACACACCAATAATAATAACAATAATAAAACTAATCTAGAATTTTGCTGCCTTTGACTCCCTGCAGCCAAGTTTCATAACAGTGCTGTCTGCTCAGAGCCCTGCAGCATCATTGCAGGGAATATCTCTCCTAGATTCAGGTTTTGCTGTAAATCTTTCATAACTGCATACAGCAACGACATGCTTCATCCTAGAATTTAGCAACCCACAATCTTGATGTTATGCTTTAATCGAACCAAAATTACATTTATTCAGAGCTTGAAATTTCTGATTTGCTCAGATGCCATTGTTTTCATAAACGAAGCACATGCTCTCTACTCTTTTTTTCTCCTCAACCTTTCCCCTTTGAATTATTTAGCATTTAGAAAGCTGAGCTTTGTCACTTTTATTTCCATCCCCAGTTTTATTACTATCTAAGTGATTTACAAATCAAGCCTTGCATCTAATGGCACTGTGTATTTCCATTTCCGGTGCTCTTCTTTACTGTCGGCTCTTGTTGGATGGGGCAAACTTCAAACACAAATAACCAAAATTAATGTCAAATTGCATCATGTGCAGCTTGAATTTCAATTAAGAGATATGAGTATAAATGCATGTTTTCAGCAAACAGCAATAACACTGAAGCGCCTGGCCCCAGAGTGCACATTACTAGAGAGCATCCTACTCCAGACAAAGATGCAAGATTTCAAAGTATTAAAGCAAATCTGCTTGGCATTTAGTTAAGGCCAATATGCTGTGAGAATAAGCAGTCATACAGGCCTTCACCTTCCGTATCTACTGCCCCATAGTATGTCAGCGTCTATTTAAAGCCTGAAACACAGCTGTTATTTTCTTGAATAAACTGAAGAAGTGATAAATCTAACCCTTACATTCCTAATGTGCCCTATATCTGTGGAAGTTTGTATCCAAGGCTCGTGACTCAGCTTGTCTCTAATTCTGTATTCGCTGAGAATAGTAGAAACTTGTCTATGTGAAAACATGATCATAGAATCATAGAAACATTTGAGTTGAAAGAGACCTTTAAAGGTCATCTAGTCCAACTCCCCTACAATGAACAGGGACACCTACAGCTATGTCAGGTTGCTCAGAGCCCTGTCCAGCCTGACCTTGAATGTGTCAAGGGATGGGATATCCGTCACCTCTCTAGGCAATCTGTTCCAGTGTCTCACTATCATTACAGTAAAAATATTCTTCCTTATATCCAATTTAAATCTATCCTCTTTTAGTTTGATTGGGAAATGCAGTTCTCTAGTCATTACCTGCAGTTCATCTGGTAATATAGAGAAGCCAAACTTTGTTAGGTTTCTGTTACAATCAGTGGGAAAAATCAGGTGCTTTGAGGGCAGATCCTTTTTATTTTCATGAAGATGTCTAAAAGGGTCAATGGGATCACACTCTCACATGCTTTTTGTTCTCTGTCGTCCTCAAAGGGTACCAAGGTAAAAGGTTATATTTAGAGTCTACAAAGTGCAGTGCCCCCTTATTGCTGAAATGTATGTGGCTTCAAAAATTGCAGGCAGCTGTATGACCTACATATCCCCTCCAAACAGGAATAGTGCAAGGGAAGCCTCATGTTTTGTCTTTCAAATATCTTGAAGAAAAAGAATGTCCCTTTCATTAGCGGCTGGATGACATTTTGGGTGCTTTACCACAGGAGAAGGGAAACTTCACCTGGCACACCTATTACTCTGTGTGCTCTGGCCTCCAAAGTAAAATAGGCTCCTATCAGCAGGAAAAATAGCTTTGTCTCAATGACATACACTCACATGAAGCTACCAGTAAGTGTCCAAGTTTTGCTTAAAGAAGTAGGGTACAGCACTTAACTTGTTTGTGCAGCTGCCATCTAGAACCTGATGTCCTGCCTGAAACAATAGCAATTTGAAGATCTGGAAAACTGCTTTTATGTAGCCTGGTGCACATCTTGCTGTCACAATCCACTCCAAGCAGACGCTGAACAGCTACTCTAATGAATTGCTCATGGTTAAAAGAACTTTAAAAGTGCTATTGCTTAAAAACACAGAGATTGTGAAGAGATTTTTAATGGGAACAGTGATGTGGTTGTGCATTAGATTCTCATTCAGTCTTCTCTTTATCTGCATAAGAGAAAGAATAAAGCCGTATTTCTATAATTATTCCTCTGAAAATATATTTGAATCTCAGAAAAGAGATAGCAAGCCAGCTTTCATGGAGTCTGTCAGCTCCCAGCTTAGGATGTTGGCTTTCGGTTGGCACTCTGATCTGAATTGAGGCCATGAACCCCATTTTTATGCACCATCAGATGCTTACACAACTTAATTGTTACTTGAGGCTGTAGAATAGGAAGGGCCAATCTGAGCCCATTCTCCCTCTTCCTGTAGGCACTGCATCACATAGAGCCTGTCTTTTCTGTGTTCCAATGCTTCTTTGCACATTATGGGTTCCCAAATGCAAAATGACTACACTCTCCTCCTTCCATGCAGGGCACTGAAATTGCTTTGAATGAACTTGGATAAGCTGCAGCTGTTACTGCCATGGCTATGTGTCAGTAAAGGAATGTTTTTATTTACTGTAACTGTCTAAGAGTAATGTGCCTAGCTTAAGGTATTGATCCAGGTTCCCTCTGTAGCTGATGGACTGATGGATTCAGCAAAAGAAGTTGCTCCATCCTGTTCTGAAACAGGGTGAGATATCTCTAGTAAATATACAGGAAGCTCAGACAACTGGCTTAGATTAAATATTCAGCTTTTAGATAGCGAAGCTAGGTGAAGGCAAATTGAGCCTCAAAATGAGCCTGTAAAACTGCTGACAACCAAGATTAAGAGTGTTAAAATCAAAACGTGCAACTTAAGCAAAAAAAAAGGACTTTATTATGGAAGTTTTCTTGCTGCAAACAAAAACAATCCTACAAAGTATAGCCTTTTACAGGGAAAGGTAGAGGGAGCAAAGGATTACATAGGAGCTCTTTTCCGTGGCCAAATGAAAAACAGTGTCAAGGGCAAAACAAGCCATCTCTATTTCTGCCAGGTTTATCCAGTTTAAACTGGGGCAAAGCCTTCTGAAAGTCAGCAGAAAGGTCAGAAGCAGAATAGTCATTTGATTAAAAATATTTAGACTGGCTTTTATTACCAAATGTAAATGAAACCAATTAGATAACATTATTAAATGTAGACAAAAGAATGACATTTACACTCCTAGGATGTAATGATCATTACGAAGGAAGTGCATTGTCCAGTTTCTTGCCTTTATAGAGGGAGGAAATCAATTATCTTTCACCTTTTAACTGCCTTTTAGAACCCTATAAAATTGATTTCATTCAACATCAAAGTTATAGTTATAAAACAGAGGGGGACAGTAAAGAAAAAGGTGCATAATAGACAAAGGATGATGCACACCATCTAAATGTACAGCACCTATGCTTGTCTGAGAAAAGTAGGGTGCATTTCTACTTGGGAATATGGAATAAATTGGTATTACTCCATTGTGATCATGATTGAACTACTAACTTAATGCAGTAGTGGATTACATTCATAGAGGTAAGTGTTGAAACTGTGTATCCAGTAATTACATACACACAGAATATTAATACAGACATAGAATAATAGAATCACAGAATCATAGAACATCCCAAGTTGGAAGGGACCCATAAGGATAATTGAGTCCAAGTCCTGGCTCAACATAGGACCACACAAAATCCATACCCTATCTCTGAGAGCATCATCCAAATGCTCCTTGAAATCTGGCAGCTCAGGGCCATGACCACTGCCCCAGGGAGCCTGTTCCATGCCCACCACCTGTTCCTGATCTCCAACCTGAATCTCCCCTGAATGACCACCCACAGACACAGAGAACAGTGCCTTTACTGTGCACTCACAAAAACTTAAACAGCACTACGAGTCCCACCTGCTTCCTCTTTCTCAGTCTTTCAGGACTGAAGTGGGTACAGGACTCTATATAAACAGTATAGGCAGCTCCAGGAGTTTACCTCAGAGAGCCTATTCAGAAGGGATTCCAACCTCCCAGTGCCCACAGTGGACGATGCCTGGACCCTCAAGTCCCTGCTGCTGGTGGCCTCAGGATAGTATCTGTCCCCAGGCCTCCGACCTGCCCACAGGCTCAGAATGCCAGCAGACAATACAAGAAGATACAACGGATTACGGCAGTGCAACTCCCAGTCAGGTGAGCATACTGTCCAGCAACCTCTTGGTCCATAACGCTTTTCCCTCTTTTACCCCACCTTTTTTTCCTTTCAGATACACTTAGTTTCTTTCCTTCCCCCTCTTTTGGTCCACCAGTTTTGCACATTCCCATGGTTTCCTTAAAGCTTCCTCACAATAATTTTTAAAAAAAATATGCAAATATGTTCCCTCTTCTGGCAATAACCTCTCCAATTTGCAAGGCATTCTTGAGAAGGAGTTTCCTTGTCTGACTCATTCATCAGAAGCAGATTCAATGATTATGGCTATGAGGGTTTGTTGGCCTCCCTGGGTCTTTGTGTTCAGAGAGATTACCCTTTAATCACACAACCAACCAAAGAGAACATGACATTTATTTCAGATTTTTCCTGTACTTTATTCTTTCCTTTCACTTGCCCCCTGTGTTGTCCTCTATTCCCTTCCTTGTCTGCTAAATAATAACTAAATGTCAGCAGTTTCTACAACAGGGAAAAAAAAGTTTTCCGTAGCGGTTATTCCATACAAGGAACTTTCCCCTTGTGCCATGCTTGGGTCACTGTGGCAACCTGTGGCATCTCTTCAGCTTTGCAAAGTAATGCCTTTAAGCCACATATAAGGCAAGTTATTATGGTCTAACAGGTCAGCTCATACTTCTTCTGAGCAATATCAGAAATATATCTTCAATATCTTCAAAAGATCACAGATTCAATCAAAATATTGTATTTTTGAGACACAGAGTTATTTTCTTGTTATGTTTTGTTTTTTTTTGATACCTGCAAGGAAGCGGAACTTCACAGAGAGCTCAGCTTAGATTGAATATATGCATAGTGCAAAGCCATACGCATATGCACCAATACTTTCATGCAGTTATAGTAATGCTCCCTTCTAATTATTCCACATGACTGTCCACATTTTACTACAGAAACACTTACAAAACTATCTTTGGGTTATTATGATTTGGGGTCCAATTATTTAGGCAGGATTTTTTCAAGTCTTACAGCCCTTATTTTTTTTTTCCCTCCCCTATAATTCTATATAGGTCTTATATTTGCATGATTATATTAACTCATAATGGTTTTTGCTCTTTACAGTAGAAATAAAATGTTGTAAAATTCAGTCTTTTAATCAATGTATTGGAAACTGAAGGTTTAGTGTCATTCAGATAAAAAGCTGGCTTTGGGAGTTTGGAGCTTTGTGACTCAGAAAGAAAGAAAGAAGGAAATGGCATGTTAAAATATCAAGATCTGTCCACAGACCTCTCTTCTCAGCACAGAGTGATTCTTGTTACACACCCAACACCAAAGACCACTTGGCTGTGGCTTGGAAACTGCATATTGTGGCTATGAAAGTATTTCCCACAACTGTAACTAATTTAGAAGGGGACATATCCTAGTGAAACTGGCAGATTAGACAGAATTTCGTGAAATGCCATGGACCACTTTGTGTGGATCACTGAGATTACCTCAGACCCCAAGCTCACTCCTTTTGAACTGCTAACATATCAGCAATGCATCTAGACTGGCCAAGACCTCAATTGCACTTCCAGCTTTTCCTAAATGGCAGGAAGAATTAGGAAAATGTCAATCTCTACTTTGTTGTGATTTGGAGCCTGGTCTGGTCTCCAGACTAGAATAATCTGTTCCGTTCTATTAAAGGAAATGGAAAATCCATTCCATCTCTACTAATCCATTCCATCTCTATTAAAAGAAATGGGAACTGGTTTAACAGGAAGATTTTTATCACTGTTTGAAGCCACGTGCTTAGACAAGCTTTATATTAAGGCTGCGGGAAGCAAGCTGAAGCAAGGAACTCTTCTTTCTCACTCTTTTTCCTTCCTTCCAGTGTTCATTAATGTATGAAATTATTTTAACAGCATATTCTTGATGCCAGCAAAGAATATGGGGCATGGCATCAGTAATGCTTTAATCATAAAAGCTCTGTTTAATCAAATGGCTATCCTTTCACACAGAGTCATCCCTCAGGATACACATCGTGCCTTGAACAAAGGTCAGAAGCAAACCATTAAATCCAACTAGCAAATAATATTGAAGATATTGCAAGATTATTCCTCTCCTAACTTAAATTACAGGAGATATGAACAAAACAGATCACCTCTCCAAACAAGTATTATCATATCTGATTTCCTTCCAAGCCCTTTTATTTCATATCATAGAATCATAGAATGGACTGGGTTGAAAAGGACCATAATGATCATTGAGTTTCAACCTCCCTGCTAATGTGTAGGGTCACCAACCACTAGACCAGGCTATTTGTGTAGAGGTATTCCATTTAACCAGGAAAACCGTGTAAAATTGCCACAAGTCACAAGATTCTCTCATACAAAAAGAGGCTACACCACACCCTTTACATCCTCTTTCATGCCCATTTTTCCCTTCTAGGACTCACCAACACATCCCACTCATGAGCTGTCTCCTGAATACTCACTCTAAATGGCAATAAATTAATTTTCTTCCTTTGTCTTGTGCTTATAGTGGCTTCACTCCTGCTTTTGGACTTAGCATCTTATTCTCATAAGGACATAACATAGAAACATCACTCTATTTGTTTTTTCATATCACTGGATGCCACATTCTTTACAAAACAGCTAGGATCCTTAGGGGCAATTAAAATAGAAATGTTGAATATTTCCATGTATTCACTTTTACTTTCCTGGAGACAGTAAAACATATCTACAGCCCAAAGGCTGAAGAGAATTCATTACTGTGCATGTTGTTATCCTCTAATGTCACCATAAATTAGTTAGAAGACTTTCCTCCCAATCTAAAGATCAGAAAGATCCTCTGAGGTGAAAGTTTTGTTGCAGCAAGGCGTCCTCGAAGCATCCTCTTTTCAGAGACTCTGCAGGCTTGGAAATGATCATACCACAGAGATCCCTATTTTGAGTCTTGCACATTTCCTCAAGCGGTAGTGAAAATTAATAGAATTGAAGACCCTTTCTTACCTTCTTTCTGTATCTTTTCTTATCAATCAGCATTTGGAAAACTCACTTTCTTCCTTCTTTTCCAATTATTCATCTATTATAATGTTATATAATACTTCAATAATAACAGTAATAATAACATATTATACTATATTTTTATTGCTGTTACTATTAGCAATTTGCTAACAGGGCTGTAGTTCCCTTGACCCTCCTTATGACCATTGTTATTGATACTGGGGCTTTTTAGTCTGGGGAAAAGGAGGCTGAGGGAAGACCTTACTGCTCTCTGCCAATATGTGAAAGGTGCTTACAGAGAGAGTGGGGTTGGTCTCCTCTCACTGCTCACAGGTGATGGGACAAGGGAAAATGGCCTCAAGTTGCACCAGGGTAAGTTTAGGTTGGATATCAGGAAAAACTTCTTTAAAGAAAGGGTTGTTAAGCACTGGAATAGGTTCCCCAAGGAGGTGGTTGAGTCACCATTCCTGGATGTGTTTAAAAACCATTTGGATGTGGTGACCAGGATTTAAAGGAGGGTTGTTAAAGTTAGGGTACTATGGTTAGGTCATGGTTGCACTTGATGATCTTTAAGGTCTTTTCCAACCTGAGCAATTCTATGGTTCTATGATATACATCAGATTAACATGTCTCCAGTTATTTGGGATCTCACTCCAATTGACTAGAACTGATAGATGGTGGAAATTGGCTTGGGCAACCATCACCAACTCCTTCAGCATCCTCTGGTGGATCCCAACTGGCCCCATGGATGTGTGACAGTGCTGGTGGAGTAGCAGGTTGATGGCATCCTGAGGTGTCTTGTCTTATCTCCAACCTCTGCTCCAGAAACGAATAGCTCTCATCGGGTTCACTATCATGTTCATTAACCTTATGGAGATATTGTATCTGAGAAAGGATTGGATGCTTACAATTAAGAAGGACTGAGAGCATATTGTTGGATGAAATTCCATATTAATACACCTAAATGTACTTGTTTGTTTGTTTGTTTTAATGGATGTCTTACTTTTTTTTTAATTGTTTTGTTTTGTTTTACTTTCCAAATCAGTGCTGTACTACTCTGAATCTCTCTCTCAAATCTCACTTTGGAAATGGACAAGTTTCAAAACTTGAATTTCAGTTGCACTATCCAGTACATCTTCTGAGTCATTATGACATCCAAAAAATACAAAGGATTATTTTATAGGTCCTTAAATAAAACTGACTGAAATGACAGCATGACTCTGCCAAAAATATCGTTGTTCCAACTTGGTATGTGAAGGTCATATCCAGGATTCTCAGCTGACTGATGATTTGCTGCATTTCTGATTTTTCATGCCAAATGTAAAGCAGTCCAGAGAAGTCTGATTTTCAGAAAGACTTTTAAATCTATCCATCTCTCTAAACCATAACTCTACAAATTACATGCCAGCATTAGTATCTTGCTGGTGTCTTTGATGGATTAGCATAGAAAAAAAGACGCTAAAAGAGTTTCTCATGTTTCCCAGTGACCAAAGAACTACAGCATTCAGTCATTCTAAAGTACTTCTTTTTCTATTTAAGATTTTTTCCCCATAATTTCAGATAATGTCTCCCATGGAAAATAGTTTCACATTCAAGAAAATTCCGCCAGGATTGCAATCTAAGACCAGGAAATAATCTGTTCAAGAAACAAACATGAGTTCTTCACATCTGCATCTATCACACGGACAAATAGCTGCTTCCAGACTCTGACATTGTCATTCG
>PPHD01003362.1:0-31831 GCA_002909625.1 Bambusicola thoracicus | reverse complement strand
CAGTGTGTGTAATCCCACCTGCACAGAGCAGCAGGGGATCCCATGGTGCTGTGTGCACGGTGCTATGTGACCCCGGTGCCCTGGCAGCACTCCAGCCGCAGTGGCTGCCAGATTCCTCCCTGTGTTTCCCTACCGTGCCAGGTGGATGCAACACACCTCCTCTCATTTTCATTCTGATGTGCTCTGCGAGTGCTGCCGTTAAACAGCTTGTGCCTCTTGCCTGGGCAGAGGGACACTATGGAGATGATCATAGTTTGTAGCATCTGTGTGAGTAAAGGAAAAAGCCAAAACAAAACCCTAAAAATCTGAGCTCCCTTTAGATGGGAAAGCTGTAAAATAAAAGCGCTGTCACCATTAGGGTTTGTTTTAATTGTAATATACCTGATTCTGCCGACCTCTGTCAGTTTCTCTGTATCCTTATTTTGGTAATGGTCTGGGTACAACTGCGATGCTCCTGATGTAGGGGAAGGGATCTCTGGGAGGACTCCTGGTAGCTGTAAGGAACAATGTTTGCAGATTCTCTGTGTCTGGGCAGTGATTTCACGTTGTGTGTGTATATCATTCTGTTCAGAGGCTGGGCTTGCCGCGTGCTTAGTCACAGGTACAACAAGAGTAATAAGTAGTGGTATCAGTCATCCAGATATAAGTCCACCAACATAAACAGTCTTACAGTGGGGATCCTGTGGGGCCCATCAATGACTCTGGGTACCCCTCAGACAGCTTACCCTGCAGCACAGAATCCATATTACACTTGACAGCAGCAACAGGACCAGCTGTGCAGCCTTGTTGGGAAAGTACATATCCACACAGCCGTACCCACACAGACCTGTGGCAAGAACCCAGGTCACACCTACAGGGACGTGCTTCACATGCTCCCTGCTTCCTCCTGTTTATCGTGGCTTCCCCACCAGCAGCATCAGTCCATGCTCTACACAGGAGAGCACAGGTGTAGGGAAGCTGGATTGTCAGATGACTGATGAAGATGAAACCAGGAGTGTATCCAGTGTTGTATGAAAATGCAGATGGTCCTCAGGCTCTCTCTTACTGCCGTGGAGGTGAGCGAGGCCATGCAGGCCATCTGGTATGGTCTGGCATCTACACAATCCAGAGCTCTTTCTGTCTGCAACACAGAAAGGAGCGGCTGCAGCTAAATTGGGTGCTGGAAATGGGCTCTGGCTTGTACCAAGTCCCAGACTGTCTGGGAATTGTCCAAGAAGGTGTTAACTGGCACATGTTAGCACCATTGCTTTGTTTCTTTGCTTTGATACACGTGGAGTCTTTCTACTGGCCTCCATGGAAGTTGAAGTATTAGATCTTCTCAGATAAATCTCTTCCTTAAACCCTGGCTACAAGACACACAAGTGAGATCTCCTGTCTATTTTCACCTCTGGGGAATTTCATCATCAGTGTGGAAGTTGGCAGGTTTCCTAGCCTGCAAGAATATCAGACGTGCTTCCTGATGTGGTATATGCAAACACTGTAGATTTGAATTCCCCTTAGCTCCCTCAATGCTGTGCTACAGCGTAGGAGAAAACAGGCAGCAGAGATTTGTGCGTAGAGATATTTGATTTTAATGGAGAGAAGCAACTCTCAAGGAAATATCGAATATAAGCTTTTGGGATAGAGATGCTTCTCAGAGTTTTTGAGAAACCAAGGCTGCCTGGGTTTCTCAGTCTATTTATAAGGCAACCCACTGTTGCCTTGCACTGGACAGAGTCTGATGTTCTGGCCTGGACACTGGTGTAGATCTCAAACTGTTAGATACTTTTAGACAAAGAATATGAGCATGTGCCCAGTTCGTGGATTGACTTTTACGTGGTCACCCAGCACTTACATCTTCTGTAGCCTGGGATATCTGGTCCAAACTTCCGTGATTTATGTTGCTGGAGGGATACAGCTGAGCTTCTCTTGGGTCTTCCAAGCAGAAGATCCTCAACAGAATGCTGGAGATGAAGTCTGGACCAGATGCAAAGCAACCTGGCCAGATAATTTTTTATATTCCACCCACAGTAGAAAATCAATATGACTGATGGGTCCAGTGCAGTATGAAGCCTGCAAGGTCATCATCACTGTTGTCATGTGGTTACACTAGACAACAAGGGAAGAGATAAGTCTCTTATGGGAAAGCTTTTAAACAAGCTGAGACTCTGCATTAGGTATTACTTGCAAGTTTTTATTTGATGTTATTGACAACACAAACTGAACACGGGTAAGACAGAATGACAATATCCCTATGTATTTGAAATGCACTGTATTTCTTCCTAGGCAAAGTAATAGTGGATAATCTGTTGTTGGGTTTTCATTTGGAGCGTTCAAACCTATTTTATGTATTAAGAACTTAAGGAGAGGTTCAGGGCTGTAGTGGGCACTGCATCCTACCTTAAACTCTTCAAAATGCATCATAAAAAAATGGAGTTTCCTTCCTGTTGCTCTCCTCCATTCAGGGTAGTTGTTTCTTGTTCTGCTTTTTGGAAACTTCTGTCAGATTTCTGTTCTAATGTTGCCATCGGCCAATCTATTTATTTATTTATCTATGTATTTATTGGTTTGTCTATATGCCTTTTAATTAAACTTATTTTCCCTCCTTGGCACTTACACCTCCCTGGAATTATTTTACAGGCAGTGCTCGTATTCCCTTTCAACCTCTGGTTTGCTAAATCAAGCAAGCACTGCTCTTTCTGTATCTGCTTGTAAGACAGATTGTGGAAAATGAACTGTGAATTTCTAGGAGTTGGGTTCCCGAGAGCTTGAATTTGAATCAGGCGTTTGCTTTTGATGAACAGGATTCCATGTGGATGATAATGAATGCATTCACTTTTAACACTGAGACAGCAAAGGACAGTAAAGGCATGGCAAAAGTGTCTGAAATTGCCAGTGTTATTCAGCTCTGACCAGAATGAAGAATCAATCAAAATGTCACTTCTCACTCTGTGACGTCTTTGCTCAGATGCTGCATTCATGCGACTGCCTGTAGTCAGTACTCTCTGTCCTTCCCTTCCAGTAGAGCTGTGGCTCCAGTGTAATATTTCCAGAGGTGGGTGAAGAACTGCTAGCATCATCCCATCGGTGACACTGCAGTAGTCCACTGCTCCTTTCCTCCCACCGTGGTTGCATTACTATAAAAAAAGGGGTTTTGAGGAAATGAATGTGAGTGTGGAGCTCAGAGTGGTGAGACCCATGGTGAGGAATGACCCTGTTGTCAGTTGCTTTGCATTTAGATTGGTTCCTGAGGTGGAAAGAGGTCCCCAGAAAAGCTCTGTCTTAGGTTGGATGCTTGCATTAAAATGCTTTAGTACAATGTAAAATGTCTTGCTTATATATTACAACAATATATTATGGTATTAATAGAATAATGCACCAGATGTTGAGAGGGTTTCAGGCTAATCTCTTGCTGAAGCTAATGAGACTGTATTTAGGAAAGGATGAACAAAAGTGAGAAAACAGAACTGGGATTTAAACTGGAAATAATCAGGTCAAATTAAAGTATTACTGAAAGTACCGTGCTTCAAATTGTGCTACTCTGCTGATTATAAAATACTTGTTATCCATTCTTTATATGAATCTTCCTTTAAAAGCAACAACAGCAACTAAGAGAAAATGCTGGAAAATTTCACTCTTCTTTGTTGCATTCCAGCTGTGGGTATACTTCTTGACTATATAAAATGTAGGCTTTTCATATACCGAATATGAAATAGGATATGTGGGAAATTATTAAGAACAGCCATGCATTGAGAGAAAGAAGTGGGTGAAAGAGAATCCTTGAGAATGAGAAGAAAGGCATCTCGTTGTGTGAATCTGGCTTCTGTAGAAGTGTCTGAGCGATGGAGAGGAGCTTCCACTCAGACTGACAAGTGGGATATGCAAATCCCATCAGGAGGGGAGATTAAGGAGAATTATGGAAGAGCTCTGACAGTTGCAGCTAGCATTCCTGCAATATCAAGAGGCTATAAACTATATAAAGCAATGAGGTTATAGTTTTCAATTTTCCTAATGCTATACTTTGTAATAGGAAAGGATTTTCTCTCCTCCCTTCTGCCTTCAAATAAGTGTTTTTTATTTCTTGGCCTGGAAATCACGGCGAGGTCTGTCCAGAGGGAGAAGCAATGAGGCCAGAAGTCAGCAGCTTACTCTGGATAGGCTGTGGAGCTTTCTGACCCATTCTGCTGTGGTGCAGCTGCACAGATGGAGTGCTCCAAGATTAGCATTGGCCTTGGGCAGTCTTGCCTCCACTGGCCTTTTTTGTTACACCAATGCAAGAGTTGTGTGCAGAGCTCCAGTGAGATATGTGAAGTGCCATTTGAGAGGCTCTGGCGTCACTGCTGCTGCACAGTACAGGAGTGTCCTCTGGGCCTTGTGTCCTCTCCAGTGCCCAGGTCTGGCAGTGGTAGATCATCTCAAACTATAATATTTACCTATATTCTGACAACCGATATTTTCCTACAATCTGCTCGTGCTGGATCTCGATCACTTACATTCAAGTTTTCATTTCATAGGAGGAGGAAGACAATCAGACTGACACAAGGCACTGCCTTTCTGCCCCTTTTTTCATATCTGGTCAGCAAACCAAAAAAATCAATGACTCCCACAGCTCTAATTGACATTTTTGTGTTAAATTAAAATGTGCCTTGATTCCAATTCAAATGGCAGCATTGGGTGATAGACTAATTATTTTGGAACTTGAAGTGCATTTAAAAGTTGATGCAGGAAAATGATTTTTGTGCCATTTGCATATTTTTTTTTAGCTATCTGTCTTAAGTCAAACAACAGTTAATGTGGGAGCCCTTAATCTCTAATTCTCAGTGCTGGTAACACAATAGGACTTTTACTTAGTACCGCACTTTCTCTCCTTGGGGAGCATAAAAGAAAAGTACTTTGAGAAGGAAGAGGATATTTTAGGATATGTCCTAAAATGTAATTCCTTTCTTTCAGAGGCTCTACAAGAACTTTAACCTCATGTCATGTCTCTAAATAGAGGAGCAATATTGTCCCGTGGCAATAGACCAGGACTCAAAGCTGCCTCTAGGACTCAAGGCTGAGAAAAGAATGGAGATTTAGGTGGGTAGGGAGGAGGAGGGGGGAAATTAGACCTATTTCTGCTGCTATGGATGGATGTCAGTGCTCCAAACCCAGCTCTGTGAGCAGCTCGTGCTGGGGCCGGGTCTTTGTGCTTCTTCATGTGCTGTGGTGAGGTGCACTGGTACACCACTGTGAGGCTGGCACTTGGAGAGGGCAGCTGGAATGCATTCATCAAAGTGGTTTATAGACTGCCACCAGGAGTATGTGTCTGATGCCACGTGTATGATTTCTTGGTCCCCTTTGTAGCTTAAGAACTAATCTGCAGTCTTCTATGCTTTGTGTGGATATATTAAATCAAAAGATGAACAAAAAGGTGGAAGGAGGTGACCTTCAGTGGTCATTTCAAGGCAGATATTTTCCCAAGACATGAGAAGTCTGAGCTTTTTGAGTGGAGAGTGAACAGCTGTAAATGGGAAGGAAGCTCATGATCCCTTACAGCACTGGGTCTCAACTCAGTGCTGCTGCTCACATCCTATTTGTGTTATGTCACCTCAGCTGGTGATTACTGAAAGCCAACAGTGCCACGAGCTCTTGCAGACCATTTACATTCAGCCCTTCAGCAGGAAGGGAAAGGCAATTTAGAAAATCTCAGGCTATTTAGATAACTCAGCAGAGATATCCCATTTCTTTCCCCAAATATTTCTCTTCCGCCCACTTTCTCACCTCCCCCGCTGCATTTAAGGTTAAGAAAATAATTTGAGAGACATTTTATATAACAAATCTCCTCATAAATTGTTCCTGTTCAATATGAGGTATTCTCAGGTGCGTTTTTAAAAACATTCATTTTTTTGGGGGGGGGTGTGAAGTATTCACAAAGTTCTGGATTCAGAAAGCAGTTGAAACTTCACAGTAATGTGGGAGCGGACCCCATTTAATCACTTAGAATAGACTTTGTGTGGGGAATTTGTATTTTGCATTCAAAGTGTATTTCCAGCAGCTGAAAATATGGTCCCTGTATGTTTGTGAGACGGGATCAGTATAAACCATCCCCTGCCCTCACCGAGAGCGTTGCCAATACATCTCACAGAACCATTTCTGCAAACAGACCGAACTGAAGTGAATTCTGGGGAATCTTCAAATTAATATTCATTGCCTTGATTTTTGAAGAATTTACCTATGAATACTTATTGTGAAAATCAAGCTTTATGTGCCAGACAATGTGAACTGAATAGTTAATTTGATTTCTGTTGAGTTTCACCTCGTGTTTCCCAGAGAAAAAAAAAAAAAAAAGGCTTTTCTGTAGGCAAAAGATGAAAAGCTTTAAATTAATTGCTATTGGGGAAAAAAAATCAAATCATGGGAATCTGCAAATCAAAGTTAGGGCTTACCTCCTTTATGTGAAATGATAATTTTTTTTATGGGAGAGGCTAAGTAGGTAAATAAAGTTACATCAACAAAACAGCAGATGCATTAACCTTAATGCCAGAACACACTGATCTGTGGTGAAATGTCACTAATCACAGGAGATTGGAGGGTAATTATTTCCTGAGTGTTTTTTGTGGGGTGAGGATCACACCTTGGGAGGGGACTACACTGCGCCTCCTCCACTTCATTTGTGTGCGTGTTCCTCATCCCTTTAAACTCATTAAGGAGGACAGAGCCTGGGCTGAAGAATATAGATCTGAATTTAGCCTGGATCTCCTGATCTAGAGTACAGGCGAGCTGCTGAAGTTCAGTGATAACTACTTAGGGGAGATTTAGATTGTAAGGTATAAGAAAATATTTTTTTTTATCACAAAGACAGTGAGACACTGGCATAGGGTGCCCAGAGAGATGGTGGTGGTGGTGCTCTGTCCTTAGAGACACCCAACGTCAGGATGGAGGGACTCTGAGCACCTGATGGAGCTGTAGGTGTCCCTGTTCAGTGCAGGGGAGTTGAACCAGATGGCTTTTAAGTGTCCCTTCCAACTCAAACCAATTACTTTGTGGCGATTCTGTGATTCTACAGTTCTACTTAGGCTATTGTAACCCAAAGAAGCCTTGATGCAGATCTGCAGTCTTTGTGCTGGTACAGCTGGTTCTCCTTTTATCTTCATTTAAATGACAAAGAACTGTTCAGTTGCACAGTTCCTGGAAAACAAAATCAAACAAAACAAAACATTCTCCAGCTCATCTTTTGTATGTAAAACTCCCACCTTCCATTTAATTTTCAATTTTCTATAAGTTGACTTTTAGCCTTTCTTTTTTCTTCAGAAACCTTGAGAAACTGCTCATCCTTTCCCAAGTAACTTATATTAAAGTCACTCAGTGGCTTTGATAAACACCATTGATTCCAAGTGTCTCTAACCACAGGCTGTGCTCATGGCTTTGTGCCTGATGGGATGGGGGAAATCAGAGCACAGATACCTATGGCAGTTGTAGCATGGGGCCTAGCTCTGCGTTAAACTGCTGTGGGTTGTAGTCCTGCTGCCTTTTCCTCCTCCACCGAAATTCGAGGTTCTGAAATCCCTGTTATTTTCATCACAGTGCAGGCTAGGATCTACTGGAAAGGCTCAGCAGCTCCTTTGCCTTCCTCTCCCATAGGAACATGAGCTCTTCATCTTCCTCCCTGCCAACCCCAACGTGTTCCATCCTCCTCCTCCCACCCACCCCCAGCCCTGCCAGTTGGTGCTGTTGCCTGGCGACCTGCCTGTAATGGACAGCTCTGAGGAAAGTGATGATTAAACAACCTGAACTGCCATCTGAAAGCGGTGATCGTTATTGTAATGTGACAAGTGGTGACAGCTGAGACAGCAACACCTTCAGAGTGCAATTCCTTATAAAAAATATTGAGAAAAATAAACAGAGGATGGAAGTGCTGCACACACCTGTGTGTGTAGGTGTGCAAGTACTGATGCTTCCCCTTGATGTAGAGGGGCCAGGAAAGGCACGTGCTTCTTTTTAAACAAAAAAGTGAGCATTACCCCAATAACTGTCATGACTAACAGGCCAGCTCACAAGCTAACGCAGCTTGCATTGATATTGTCAAACATCTCTGCTACTCTGAGGTAGCAATTAAATGGGATGCTGCAGCTGTAAGCAAGGACTGGTTGTGCACAGCATTGCTGCCCTCTGAGCAGCTGCAGAGAGCCATCAGCCCCATGCTGACTGCCAGCTGGAATATCCTGCGTGCAGACAGCAATGCATTGAAGCTGGGAACAGCATGTAGCGGTCTTGCTGCGTCCACCTGCCACGTCTCCTCCTGCCTTCCTGATGGATGAGATCAGGATAGGCTCAATGGTGAGCTCAACACAGAAAGGTGATGGTT
Organism: Bambusicola thoracicus; assembly: GCA_002909625.1. Taxonomy (NCBI): domain Eukaryota; kingdom Metazoa; phylum Chordata; class Aves; order Galliformes; family Phasianidae; genus Bambusicola; species Bambusicola thoracicus. The sequence continues at coordinate 23,508 of PPHD01003362.1, read as the reverse complement.
GTGGTTGTAGAACCACAGAGGTCAGTTTAGGGATTGTGCATTACATCTTCCAGCGTCAACTGGGATGATCCTGCCTCCTTAGCCTTCCTTAAAATCCAGGTGATGCTAAATGTTAAGATCTTACTTAGCTTTGTTGCAGTTTCAGAGAAGATCTGGGATTTCACCTAGTTTGACTTGTCCCATACACTGTGTTGTCTTCTCTGTCAGTGTGGCCTGTAATTTTACAGCCTGTTAGTGAAGGCATCTCTGGTTGGCAACAAAAATAGTTTTCTCTTTAATTTATATGATCTTATAGCATTTTCTGATATGGATGAATGAAATGTGTTATAAAATTGTGTTGTCAGGGCTGATGAACAGGAACTGGTTCAGCTAGGTTTGCCTACAGGACCAGTTTCACATTCAAATGCCACAGCTTTTTGGAGAGATGCAGTCTGCAAGCATTCGAGCAAAAGAAAATTGAATAGATGACCAGATGTACCCTAAGGATTGGGTAAACCAGGACACTAAGAAGAAGGAAATGATGAGCGCTAGTTGGGAAACCTTAGAAAAAAAGCTCCTCTCATGAACTTGGATGAAAATAATTCTGGGGGACGGTGCTTGGAACAAGTCAGCTCTGCAACCACTTCATGGGAGAGCTCTGTTGATTTAGTCATTAAAGTTTCTGCAAGAGCCAGGTTTCTGCAGTCTCTTCATTTTTATCCTTTGCTAGAAAACTTTCCCAGAGTTTATATTTTTCTCTTCTTTCCCCAGCTTCCTTTGACTTTAGTCCTTTTAATGCAGCTAAGTATTATCTGGGATTGCCCTGAACCAGAATTACAATAAAATACTGAGATAGCTTAGGAGCTGCTGGACAGGACCTTGGGACCACAGCTGAGATCTGAAAAAATTCAGCATCTGCACACCACAGAGGTGTGGGATGGTTTTGTTATCATTTGTCTGAAGCCCTGAATTAGTGGATTGATTCCCTTCTCTTGTATGGCAGTCTTTGTCTCCATGGTGTCACTATCCAGGATCCATTGTAATGTTAATCCTCACCTCTCTGATTTTCCTATGCACACCTTATATAGATACTCACAAATTCCAGTGGAGCAAATATTCATGTTGATCATTTATGGGAGTTATGTGTGGATTTGAAGAGAAGAAATGAATGTTCCTGGTGCTCCCCACTCGCTTCTCAGTCTTCCTTTCACTTCAACCCACGTTATAATTGATAGCATTGTTTCTGTTCTCCTGTCCTGCTGGGGCACTGGTATCTCTCAGCCTTTCTCAGGGAAATAGCACTGTCTTGACAAGTCAATTACATTTGCATTTTTGCTACAAAGAATAGCAGTGGGAGTGAGGTACATCTTCAGTGCAGGTAAACATCACTGTTCTCTGAAAGTGGATTTATCTGAAGGTATTCTTATGTTTCTTTGAATTTGTAAAGTGATGTTAAGTGTAGTAGTAACTATTTCCAGGAAATGTTTTTGCTCTGAACTATCTGCCTGTGCTTTGATGGCTGCTCAGGTCCTTTTAAAGTTGCTATGAATGCCTGTGCTTACTGCAGCAGCCCAGGTTTTCACCAGTGCTATTTAAGTTCTTAAAGCAGAGCTATAAATGAGACGTTTGAGGGATGACTTTAAAGGAAAATAAGAAAACAAACCCCAAACTATTTTACACATGTCCTTCCTAAAAGAGTTGGAAAATCACCCGTGCTCCTGTTAAGCTGAAAGAGAAAAAAATGTGCACACACACACAAAAAGAAGAGAATTTCATGTCAGCTATGCTGCTCTGTCTTTTCCATATCTTCATTATGTCTGGCATCATCTCAGAGTAAAACTGAGGATGAATGTTGAGTCCGTATCTGTGTTCCTTTCCTACTTGTGTATATTGAGATTCACTCAGATGAAGCCTAGAGTTCCTTTGTGCCAAGCAGGAGAATCCATCTCTATTCCTTTGTAGCACTGAATTATTGAAATACCCAGTAGAAGGAGTCCTTTCTGAGCAATCTGGTGTTTAACAAGGTGGATTTTGGTGAGAAACAAACCTTTGTGAGCAAGTAGAAGAGAGAGAGATGCCTTGAGAAATCTTATGAGGAGCAGAGAATATAGTACAAAGGAAATAGCATTTCATTATGAAACGTTACTCGGGAAACCTGTATTTAATCTTCTGTGGAGAGAGTTTTTGTTTAAATAAGGACATACTATATCATTAGACAGATGGAGTTCTTTGCTGGAGAGAATTCAGAGTGAAAAAGAAAGATTTCTGTAATTCAGTGGTCCTTCTTAAGTATATTTCAGGATCGTAGAATCACAGGAGTTGGAAGGGACTTTTGGAGATCATCGAGTCCAACCCTCTGCTGAGGCAGGTAGGTTATACAGTAGGTTATACAGGAAAGCATCCAGGCAGATTTTGAATATCTGCAGAGGAGGAGAACCTACAGCCTCACTGGGCAGACTGTTCCAGTGCCCTCATGTTCGTATGAAACTTCTGTATTCCGGTTTGTGCCCATTGCCCCTTGTTCTGTTGCTGTGCACCTTCAAAAGGAGTCTGGCCCTATCCACTTGACTCCCACCCAGTGGATATTTATAGGCATTGATGAGATCCCCCCCCAACTCTTCTCCAGGCTGAACAGTCCCAGGTCTCTCAGCCTTTCCTCATAATGGAAGATGCTCCAGGCCCCACATCATCTTTGTGGTCTTCTGCTGGACTCTCTCTAGAAGTTTCCTGTCTTTCTTGGACTAAGGAGCTCAGGCCTAGACACAAAACTGAAATTGTATGATGAACATCTGAACTTGGGTGATATGATGCAAAATAGCTTTTAATCTATTAGTAAATTTCTCCTTTTAATATGCTACTCAGATGATCCAGAAATACAAATTATGCAGTAGCAGCTTCTAGAAGATGAAAATACTTGATAGTAGAAACAGTTGGTATAATAAGCAATGGAAATTGAATGCAGTAGCATCAGTCCATCATCATAAGGTATCTTGGATGACTTGATGGGTTGTGAGTAAGATGAATCTTTGGAATGGCACTGAATAGGGCACTCCGTGTCTGCAGGGATCACCTGAGCCAAGGAGTCACCCGGAACAACAATACAAAACAATTTATTGAGATTTCTAACAACTTATCAGTTACTTTGAGGAAAAATTAGGCAATTGTCCAAAAACACTTATTAAGCAACTACTTTAAAGCAAATTTAGGCAATGGCTACTATAGGAAAGTGAGTAAAAGAGGATTGAGAGGAAAGAGAAGAAGAGAGAGGAGAGACAAAGAGATTTATAGATAGGTATAGTTCACAACTCCTGGAACCATCACTGTCTTGAGTCTGGAGTCTTGATCTATGTGTGGTGGGTTGACAAAGGTAAATGTACAAGTTCACCATTATACAGTGGAGTTGGTCTGAGACCGCCCTTTGGGGTGGTAACCCACTTCTGTCAAGAAGATTTGGAGTCTTAGATGTGAGTCTTTGGTGATCGCAGCCCCCGGCTTTTCCCTCTTTTCTGATGTCTGTCAGCTGTGAGGAGCCATGAGACAAAGTGAAGATAAAAGGTCTATTACTTTACCTCTGGAGATGATGTGCCATAGACCTTACAGCCATTAAGGCTTCATTCTTTAATTCTCAGACGGTCATAAATGTTAGTTGTTGAGTCAACGAGTTGCTTGCACGGTCATTAAGGAAGGTTCCATTCTGTGTAAGGCTCAGACATAAGAACAAAAGAAGACAGGCAGATGATGTACATTTTAAAACATTCACTTTCTGTGTTGAATTTACAAAGGACAGATGATGTGAGTAAAGTGAAACCACCGCTGAAACACATATGACATTAAACAAGAGCATTAGAGCTACTTGGGGAAAGAATGTTGACTGAAGAATTTTGCAGACAACTTCTTGAGGGTATGCCATCTTCAAGTGACATTTGCAATAGTACAAAATTGTGTGCATTATGATAGTGTCAAAAGCAGTAGTGAGAAATGTTCCCAGTTGACTTGTGCTTTGGCACTAAGATTATGAGAAGATATTAATGCTGTGTCATAGACCCATCATTTATACTGAATTTACCACATGGAGCATATTGCCTGGGAAATGTAAAAGTTCACTGCTCTTCTTTCCTCTTCAACCTTCCATTCCAGGGCATGAGAACATGTATTCTCTCCCCCCCTTTCTGGCTATCTTCTTTTTGGTGTCACATGATAGATGTCTCTAAAGAATTTTTGCTGGCAGTACCAAATTCTCTGGGCAGTGAGGCTATGGCATTCAGGTGAATAGGCATGTAGTCTCAAAGGCAATACAGTCTTTTCTGCACCAGTTATTGCAAGGATTTAATCACTGAACCACCTGGAGTGGCAGGAAACACATATCTACATATCTTTTACTTCTAAATATGTTTTATCTAATATTGAATATTCTGACATAATCAAAAGAAAATGTTTTGATGCTAATGATTATCAGCTAAGAAATATTTATTGCTATTCATAGTCATGGGAAATTTCATTGTATTGTCTTTCCTCCATGTTTGGGACAGAAACCAAACACCACTCTTAATCCTTCACAGGTTCTCGCTGGCTGCTATACAGTTAGAGTGGAGGTAACTCAAATAGCATTATATCTTCTTGTTCCTGAGACAGACTCAGGTTTACTAATGATAGCTATGTGAAAAGTCAGAAATGTAGCAACTCAGCCCTGTCTTAACTAGCTGAAAACTCAAGGGGAGAATAGGTGGCAAGTGGAACATCTGAAAACCTGGAGGTGTTTTTCACTCTTCTGACCCCTTTCAGTTCTGAGCAGATTGACAGATGAGATCCTAAGGAATGTGGCTTGTACCCAGACAGGAGCCCTCCTAAAGGTGCTTATCAATGTCATTATCTTTCCATACAGAATTGAGAGATGTCATCTCCCTGATAAGTCCCAGTCCTCTACAATGTTTCTTTTACAGCACTGAAATGCTGCAAAGACAAATTATCTGACTCCTCTCAAAGAAACCACCAGTGTCACAGCTACAATGAGGGAGACAGAAATGGTTGCAAGGGATGCACTGGATGGATGTACATGATAGTCATGTAACTTGATGACAGTTGTTCAGGAGATAGACTAGATAACTGGTTCTTCCTTAAACTTGAGAGGAGGAAACAAGAAGAAGCAGGAATACAGGGCTTACAAACATTGATATGTGATCCCTCAATCCAGCCTTGTAAAGTTGGTCCTGCAGTTGGGGTGCTGTGGAGAGGCAGGAGAACACAGGTGTAAGTTGGCCATTGAAGGGCAGGGAATGCAGGTGGCTGTAATTGCCTGCCTTGCCTGCCTTGCCAGGTGGAAGGAATTAGTGATTAAGGAGAAAGAAGAGATAAGAGGTTTAAGAATGTGAGGAGGAGAAGGTTTATTTTATGAAACTGCATGAAGTTGTAACGCACAATGAAGAACAGATTTTCTGTTAAAGAAGTTAATCTGCGGTTGTTGTTACTACGCTTAAAAAACCCAACCTGACTGCAACTGAAGTGTTAAATACCCCCAGCAACTAAGAAAAACACTGAGGTCTGAAGTGTTTTCTACTGGCGAGGAGGTGCTAAGGAAGGTATGCTGCCTAAGCAGGTTGGAAGTTTATTTGCTGTGGGAAGGGCTTAATTTTACCAAGAACACTTGGTAAAATTTTGAGTTAGGTTGGGAAAGTAGTGTGTTAAGATGTTGCTTGGAAAGCCTAAGGAATTGAGCAGCAAACTGAAATTGGTGATAGAGCAGAAGCCCATGAAAGTCAGGTTTGTGGAATGATGTCCTTTGATAAGCTGTGGGGGAACTGTTAGATCGCAGCCTGAACCAGTGATTGAGCACCTGGTGAAGGGGCGGGGCCAGCCCTGAAAGCACAGGTGTAAGCAGTTCAACTGCCCAAAGAGAAGGGGGTGGACCCAGGCTCCATTTTTCTGTAGCCTTATTTCAGGGCTGGCAGCTGAGAGGGAAGCATTTCTACTTGGATGTTGCCCTCTTTGCAAGTTCCTAGCGAGCTCTGATCCTCGGAAAGGGGTAAGCTATTCCTTCTTTGTTACCCAGTTATGACTAACGTATTTCTTTGATGACCCAAAAACTGGTCAAATGCAATTGCATCTGTTACCTGTACTTATAGGCATAAAATGGAGGAGACAAGAGAGAGTCTGTGAACTGGGGTAGTGTAATGTGGATTTTAAGAGTGGTTTTAGCTCTGGAATCACCTGAAAAGAGGCTTTAAGGGTGAAAAACCCCTTAGCTAGTGAAAATACTGGCGCTTTTCTTTTTTCAGAATGATGAATCTGAACTTCTGAGAAAGACTGTAGGCTTTCTGCTAGGGATTTTGAACTTAAATGATATGGAAGCACTAAGCATTGGCTAATAGTAGAGGCAAAAACTGGAAAAGAGTTAAGTTAAAAGTCAGTAAGCTCAGTTACTCTCTAGTGAGTTCCATGTTGCTTGTGAAACAGTTAGAAACTTAGATTCAGTCTTCTTTCAGACTTGGCTGGAGATAGATTAGCAGATACTAATACAGCCAAAGTTACTACTTAAGAGACAGTTCCTGCAGTGGGGGAGTGGAATGTATTTAGATGATTGTACTTTTCCTTGTGTTGACCCTTTCTGTGTGTGCTACACAACTTCTCAGTGCTTTAAAATGGAGGTTGTCTTAATCAGCCACCACCTGTGGAGGTTTGACTGAAGCTAGTCAGCAAGTTATCTGGTGCACCTGGTTTAATGGTGTTTCAACACCGAGAGTCATAGCTCTAGTTTGTGAACAGGGCCCTCTTGTTCACAGACATAATTAATTATAGAAATTGGTGTGAAGGCTTTTTGTCAGAAGATGTGTATTTTGTTTTCTTTCCTGAATTTGTCAGTGAACGGCCTTGCTATTTATAGGTCTGTAAGTTCTTATAGCTGGAAAACTACTATCCATGCTCAGAAAGGAGTGAAGTCAGGACTGCAGGGTTACAAAAAGCTGTAGCCTGGCAACCAAGTTTTTTCTTTTTTTGAAGAAGGATATTATAAGCAAAATCAGAGGCCTTTGGTCCCTCCTGTATCTCTGTGGTAAAAGCTACTGTGGACAGTGGATTCAGTGCGTTTTTGCCTTTTGTGGATTCAGCCTTAGAAGTGAACTCTCCTGCTGTAATGATTTAATTGAAGCAGAATATTTACAACCCAAGTTGGACTGGAGGCTCAGACCCCAGGCACAGTAGGTTGTAACCGCTCAATTAATGAGTGGCAATGTCATCTATGCTCTTGGCTTGCAGCAAACCTGAATGACTGTGTTTGCCCTAGCTTGTGCTGAGACCTATAAATGATTTCCTCCCAAGATGAAGCCCCTGCGTGGTCAGTTGTGACAGACCAGCTCATGTGTGGCAACTTCTTCAGTTGTACTGAGTAATGTGAGAGATAATTCATTTAAATCATCAAATTTTAAAGTTGATGCTTTCACATGTGTGCCCACAGAAGCTTGCATTAAGATATTGGTTCTTGGTTTTTTTTTTTTTTTTTTAAGCTGGTATTGGCAGCCTTTAGCAAAAAGCTTATTGTAAATGGTTTGTATCTCGTAAAAGGCATAAGGAAGCAACTTGCAGCTGATACTAAGCAGCATCTTGCCTAGAAGGGACTGGAAATCTCTACCTTGCAGAAAAATCATAACCCTCTTATCAGCCAGTGATTCCTTCGGCTTTCTTTGAGAGGTGGTTTCTTCCATTCCCATTGACTTCTTTTCTCCCATTCATCTGTGTAACTTCTCTAACTTGTGAAACTGAAATACAGCTTGGCTTGTTTCCCCTGAAGATCTGCCAATAACCACATTAACCCGCAAGTATCTTCTTTCTAGCCAGTGTTTTGACAGGAGACCTTCTGTCTTCGTACTGCATACTCCCTTCTGTAAAATAGAACGGGCAGACCTCACGGTACTGTTCATAGTTCTGCTTAGATTTTCAAATAGGAATTTTGAGATTAGAAGGTAGTTTTAATTATTTGGAATTTCTGACTGTTTTCTGTTGTATGAGGTATGAAAATGGATCCATGCTTAGGTGGACTGCTTTTTTTTTCTATGTGGATCTTTGCTGAGGATTTGGGTTGCTCTGGTTTACTGTAATCTTTCTGGGTGTGTTTAAGTGTGTTAAAAGGCAGCAAACATGGTCATTTCCATTGGTGGATGATAACAAACAGCTGAGAGCTTCCAAGCTGCTGCTCCTACCTGTTACAGCAGCATCACCCATCTTGGTGCCAAAAGGCATCACAAGCTCACACATAAGAAAATGATAAGTATCTCTCCCTCAGAAGGTGAAGGAGATAAAGCTGCCAGTATAGCATGCTTAAAGCATATCAGTTGCATGAGCCAAGGTATCATACAGTCAGTGGTATGGCTACTTCAGATACTTTGGTTGTAATAATCATTTGTCCTCTTATAGTTGATCTACTGAGAGAGCTTGTATGTGCATAGCACAGCTCTGTACAACAGCAGGGAATATTAGTTGCTCTTTCAGCATAAGCTCTTAGACTGACTTAGAAGCCATTTTCAGAAACAAATTGATTTGGGTTTTATTATTTTTCTGGGCTTTGAGTTTCCGGGCTTTCCACTACTCTTTCGCATTGGAAAGATGAGTATAAATGTGGTTCTAATCATGTTGTGATGAAGGGACTGTCTTGGTGGAAGTCTGAGATGTTTTGTGGTGCCTCTTCACTGAGGTGCCCAGTTTTCTAGTCATCTCCTTCAGATTAGGTACTGACTTTCTGAAGATAAGTGCTGACAATTCTCCTGTGTTTTAATCCAACTGAATACATTCCAGGCTTCTTACAATAATCTCCAGTGTTACTTTTGAGTAGAAAAACACAGTACGTGTGGAGAAACTGCTTATTTCCAGGCCAGTCCTACTGTCATCATGAGATGCTCTAGCAGTCTATTATGCAAAGGTGAGATTTCAAGAGAACAGTGCAGAAGTCTTGACAAGAGCCTTGCAGTTGGGGTATCTGGTGGTGCTGAATAGCAGTTCTTCTGACTGGTGTATAAGCAAAACTCAGATCTGTTCATATAGCTACAGCTATCTGCATCCTGTCATTGGCACCAATCTGTTCCTTCATACAGAAGGTAAGTTACAGTCAGGGTGAAATATTTTTCTAATTAAAAAATGTTAATTGATCTCTCTCTACCTTCTCCCCAGTGAATAATGCGATTGAATTATCTTTAGAGTTTGCACAGATCCTTTGATAACAATGGAGTTATTTGTATACAACCTTATTTTTTTTTACTCCACCAACTCGTATTGTTGTGTTGATTGTACTTTGAAGTCATAGCAAGCTTCCCTCTCCTGCTATTTGCTATTTATTTCAGTCCCAACACACAGCTCCTAAATTCTTGTTAAAGTTGTTTCAGAACAAAAGGAGTAAACTCAGACTCCCTCACATGAAATACATGAGGCAGTTACGGTTCCATTCATTTGCTTGTATCTGTTTGCTGTATCTAGAGAGCTATTGTTATGCATGGAGGACTGGAAAATAATAACACTAATAAAAAACAATAATTCTCCCAGGGTCTGCTGTCAATGGCAACAGTCTAAAGAGAGCTCAAGCATGGAGAGAGAGGGATGTGTTTTGGATGTGAAAGGAGGTGCAGAGCACCAGAAGGATCTGCTCAATCTTGAAGCCAGGTCCTTGTGTGGTGTGAATGGGATCATTCAGTTCTGCCCCATCCCCTTTCAATAGGGGTGTACCAGTAGGAGTTAGGCTTGTCTAGGTCAGGTGGTTGGTCTCTCTCTCAGGAAAGTTTCCTTTCTTTCCCAGTGTAAATAAGTAAAAACCCCCAGAATCCCAGGTTCAGTGAAAAGTCTGGTTATTTAAAACCACTATCTCTGTGTTGGCCTCCTCTGAAAAGTGGATGTGGGAGAGCTGGGCAGGTGGGATTAGTTGCTTTTTTTCTGATAAAAGCAGATTAATTTTAACACTGGCTAATAATTGCATCCATTTTTTTCTTGGTAAATGAACCATAAGACAATTGTCAGAAGTGAGCCTTTTGTAATGACTGTGGTTAATATTTCAGAGCTATTTTCTCTGTGGATCAGAGCTTAGACTCAAGCACGTGAAAATAAGCTAATGTAGAACGTATACTGCTGGATTTCTATTTGTTTGCAGTTCAAGAGTATTCTTCCCTTCCCCCATGCTAATTTCAGAATACTTACGGGTTTTGGTCTGTATAGTAAGGGATTTGCATCTGATTTCATCCCCAGGTATATGCGTATTTACTTTGTTCTGCCTACACAGCAGCTCTCTCAGAGGTAGGACAGTCTGTACTTGTGTGTCTAGGCTGAGGCTTGGGAAGTCTCAGTAATCTGCTCTGCAGCAGAGCTCCCGTGTGTTCCCCAGAAAATCCCTGTGCCTCACAGTGACTCAGTTTCCTGAATTATAGCACTTGTATTTAGATCTTAGTCCTGCTTCACATGGGACTGTTGAATCTAAATCTCTTCAAAACCAGCTGTACAGATGGAGAATTCATTGTGTTCAATGATAGAGCACCTATTCTATTTATATGTAGTTCTTTCCTAAGTCTCATTTAGTGGCTGCTTATACTCCCTGGGTTTTTGTCCTCTGATCATGACAGTTTTCTTGAACAGAGCTTAGAAAGAAGCATTAATTTTAATTGATGGAACTGTCCATTGGATTAAATAAGGAACAGTTTCTGCAGGGAGTGTTTCCATGAAGCTCTCACTGTCTTGAGCTGGTACTCTTCCTTTCTAGGGCAAGCAAGAGATGATGATCAGAAGGGAAGGTGAGGCTGCATCAGGTTTATGGGGTGGCTGAGGGTGCCATGCAGTGGTGCCCTTGTGCTGATGTGGCCACTGAAGTTCCACAGTCTGAGCATCGCCTGTGGGGAACAGAGGAGCTCGTTACACTTCCACATATGCATTTCTCTTTAGACTTGGATCTTGTGGAGTGTTTAAGGAAGTATCTTCACTTGCTAAAAGACGGTTGGGTTTCGCAGATACAAATTCCTGTAGTGCCATACCAAAGTATGTGCCCTGTCTGGGTTTACTGGACTTGGTTTTTTACTTTGAACTCTACAATACATAAATACATAGAATTTTACTTTCCCTCATCCAGTATTAGGAGCATCAGTACGAACTACGAAGTGATGAATGTGCTCATATAAGCTGGAGAAGACCCAGGGTCTGTGTATTTCAAGATCTTATCCCCTTCTTATACAGAAACTGGGAAAAGGATGGCTTTTGTCCCATGATGTCCCCCATGCCTTCAGTAAAGGTGACTGTTGATCAGACCCCTTTGGTACTGTCCACTGGCACTGCTTCACCTGAAAGAAATGCAAATATCTAAATGCAGCATCTAGTTTTTGTGCCTCACAGGGATGTGTTCTAGGTACTTCTTGCTCTTGCTTTCCTGAAAGGAAATATTACATTTCAGACTGTGGTACTTCTGCTGTTTAAAAACCTCATCTATGTGAGACAGCCTGGGTTTCCCATTACTTTCTAGTCCTGATACCTAAATGAGAGCAGGCAAGTAAACGTATAGCTCTTAAAAGTGACTTAACCCTGTCATTTCTTATTAATGTCTGCTTTGGCACCACACAGGGTCTAGAACAATTGAATGGCCCTTGTGAGTGAAAAAGGTGTAATTAATGAAATGCAGCAGGAACATTCAAGTTATGAGACAGCCACTTGGGGGTGTATGTTGAGGCAAACTATGGTGTTGTGTAGGATAATATCCAGAGCCTAAGATAAGGAGCGTTACAGGATGAATGCAACAGACCTGGTGTCTGTGTCCAATTTTTTAATTTCTCAGTGCAAGTTAATAGTTTTTCCTTAAGAGCTCCTGAAACAACTGAAGTTAGCATTGCAATTATTGCCAATGAAGTAGTTTTCTTCTGCTTACACACTGTTGTTTTGCTTATTGCCCAAATTAGGGAAATGAATTTCCTTATTATCCAGTTTTCAACCCTTATGTAGGTTTTTAACACCTTGCGGTACATTTAACCAGATCCTTATTTATCAAATTGAAGAGGAAAAACAAACAAGAAAATCTGTAAATAATGCCAACAAGTCCTTAGTGAAAGTGTGATGTTTTCCTGACTTAAAACTAAGTAGGAAAGCCAAGCAACTCTTGCCTCTACAATATGAATGTTACATTTGTTTCAGGAAAGTGGAAGATGACTAATTCCTGCTGTTTTTCCTCCTGAAAAATTATTACCTTTTTACCCTAAAGCCCTTATACTTTTAATACTTAAACAAGTAAGGTGTAGGGAAGACTCATGAGCCATTTCAGGTATGTAATGTTTAATGAAAGGAAATTAGAGGGCACCAGCAGTGCAGCTGAGGCAAGCCAGAATTCTCATTTCAAATGTGTTTTTTTTTTAATGGGAATCCCTAAGGCCCCTCTGAGCTCTGCTCTCTGCTTTCTCTGCCCTGTCTCAGCAGTCTATCCAGCACTGCAGCGTAGCCACAGGAAAAAAAAAATCCACCCTTTTCATTTATGAATAGAAGGAAATTATCAGGAATTCTTAAGAAAGCAATTATCAGCACCATCTATTGGGGAAAGAGAGGTAGTAGTCTATTTGATTTGAATATGCAAAACCTTGGGTTTACTCTTTTTATTTATTTGTAGCCATATTATAGAGTGACAATATGCCTGAACAACCTGCTTGTTTTTAACTTGCAGCAACCCAGAGCCCGCACCTGGGGGAATGCGGGTTGTTTCTAAAAGTACATTCAAGCAATGCATTGAACCATTTAAAAGGGGGCAAGGAGGCAAAGATTCAAATGTCAAATTGGTGCATTGGCTGTGGCAGGTTCTGTCACATCAATAGGACAAGGGCAACAGTGGAGAAACAATTTGCAGGGCAAGGATATAGAGACTCATCTAGAGCCTTGAGTCAGTCTAAACCAGTGTGTCTGATAAATCTGGGTGGGGAATGGGATATTTGACCTTGATTTTTTTTACTTTTTTTTTTTTTACAAATGAAACTATAGCTTGAAGCAAAGGCAGGGGTATTATTCTTGTTACCAGAAGACTGACTGCAAGATGTATCTTCCGTTTGGACGGTATTCATACTTAAGACCTGAAGTCATTTTAGGACAAGCATAGATTTGATCAGTGACAATTTCCACTGATGGTAGCAGTGGCCTTCCTAGCATGCTTCAGGAAACTTGCATGTGTAAATGCTAGCAAGACATCCAGCATGAAATTCTTTCCTTAGTGACTTATTCTGCTGTATTATGGGCTTTTCTGTTTCTCTTAGACACTACATTGTCTTGTTTCTGGAGTGCTGTAATACAAGCACCTCTGACTTCCCTGCCCTCTTCCTTCAATAACAAGTGATTTCTTGCAGGGAGCACCATGCCTACTGGCCAAGGTTCAAATCTTGCTATTGATAAGCAAAGGCACTGCAGGAACATGGCAGGTAAAGGTCTCTTAAATCAACAATTGATTACTGCTGCAGGGGGAAACTATATAGCTCTTACCTGATGGATCAAGTTCTGCTTTACTGCTGGTTTTAAATGGTTTGCTATATCACGTTTGTTGGAGACTGCTTAAGTCTTTCTGATCTGCCTACTGAATAACCTTCTCTTGATGCACAGCATAATTATATTTAGATCTTTTTCATTATTTTACTAATAATGTAATTTACTAATAATAAATTCTTCTAACAACTATTAATTTCAGTACCTCCTGTATTCTTCTGTTTAACAAACAAGATGTTTTCATGGCATAGGCAGATGACTGCAACTGACTGAATCAGTGTGTTAAGAAGTTAAGATCCCACAGGTAATTCAATCAGTAAAAGTTTAGCTTTTAAAAAGTTAGGCAATTACTATTGCCAGCTCTCTGGATAGCTATTGGAGTGACCGAAGTACTTGCTATCATAAATTCTTATTTCATTAGCTTACTCTCAATGATAGGTGATAACTAGATTTCAGATAATTAACTCCCTAATTTTCAGTTACTGCTATACAGATTAATGCCATCCTGAGAGAATGGGAGGACTGGGTAAGAGGAGAGGGAAAACAGATCTTTGGGAATGTGGACTCATTATAGCCATGAAAGGGTTATCGAGACTTCTGCAGGTAGTGTCAGCTGGACGGATTGGGATTTGATCCTGCAGGCTAAAGGGAATTGCGATGCTCCTGAAATGCAAACTGCAGAATTGCTTACGCAGTAACAGCCTTCAAAGCTCTTTCAGTCCAGTTTAAGCAGCCCTAGTGACAGGGCTCCCCACATGCTTCCCTTGGGTTGTGTGCTCAGTCTAATTGATTGACACATTAGCAAAGCAAATTTCTCTTGCTATTCAGCCAAATTTTTCCTTCTGCTTAATTTCAGCCCATCACTCCTAGTAATGCCCCCTGTGAGGCTGCCTGAACCACTTCTGCCACGCTATGGCTTTATTGATCTTGGCTCTGTACAAGCAATTTTTAACTGACTGAACTTGCTGCTGGCAATGCTGGTGCTGGGATGGCACAGGGCTGAGCTCATTTTTTTTTGGCTTCCTTTGATCCATGGAGCTGGAAGAGAGGAATGCAGTGGAAGAAGAGTTTAGTGTTGCTCAGTAAACTTTTCAGTGGCCAAACAGAGTCATGGAAAGTGATTTCTGAACATTTCCAAACATGGTTGAGTCCCCCAGAACTGCAGGAAGAATCACTCATGGACTCGCTCACACTATTCAGATCTGAGACCCGACCTGTAGATCTGTACCATGGGCTTTTGTTCTGGGGAGTTCATTCTGCCTCTGGAGCAGTGACTCAGCTGAGTGGCTGAGCTGGAAGAGGATCAGTGGCATTGCTGGGTTCTCAAGGTTTTGTGAACATATGCTTTCTGTGCCTCAGTTTACTCTTGGATGCAACAAGAGCTATCTCCCAGGTGTATTAGAGTGGAAAGAGGAGCAGTATTTCTTTTGCTGGGATTTAACTTAGACTGCTTGCAAGATACTTTCAGCTCACTCCTGCTATCATGGAAAACCACCTGTATGCACTTCTCATCTGTGCCTAGAAATGTAGGTCAGCAAGCTTGCAGAAGGGTGTTGTTAACAAGAACTACAAAAGTGAAAGCACAGGTGAAATTGTTTACTGTCTAGGTAAAAGTAGAGGAACATGTGTGGGTTTGTATGCACTGGGAAACAAAGCCATTCTGTAGAAAAACAGCATACTTAAGTATATAACTACTTCTCCCTTGAAGTCTGTTGAAACTAGTCCAAAAGTAGTTCTCAAGTCATAGGCAGTATGTAGAATTCTTGAGCTGGGGTATCAAACTCCCTGTTCTAGGACTCAAAGGCCCTACCTGCAGGCAGAAGGAGCTTGAGCAAGGAGAAGAGAAGCCCAGAAAATTGCTGGGTGGATGCTGAACCACCCATTGTGCCTCTTCTGTGTTCCTAGGGGCTGCCTGAGAAAGTATGGTAAATGAGCAGAGCACCTTTCCTATGACTGCAGCAGCAGAGCTAGGCCAATTGTAACCTCACTCTGATGGGCAAATGGTGGCCTTGCTCCCCTCTTCTCCATCCATTCTTTTGGTTTTGTTTTGTTTTGCTGAGAGTGTAAATGTAGGGATGACTAATTGCCTTGCTGCCCTGATTCTGTCTCTACGTGGGATCTGCTTGTATCAAAATGCTGTGGCCCAAATGACTAAAGTGTGTCAAGTTGTGGTGATTAAAGAATTATAAAATACTTTCTGAGCAGCCTTGCTTCAACTCATTGCAACTTTGGACAGGAGCCCAGATGGGGGGGTGGGAGGAGAGGGAAGGAAATAAAAAGAATAAATTCTGTGAGAGGGACTTCTGCAATATTTTGTTCCTATTTTATTGAGAAGAGAAGACTGATGATAAACATTAGTGAGACAAAATTGCAGTGATTTGTATGGATTCCCAAGTGGACAAGCTTAGCATTAAAAAAAATATTACAGCCTGTTCTATCACAGAATGGTTGTACAGATCATAAAATGAAAGAGCTTTATTTATATATATATATACATACATATACATGGACAGGCAGGAGAGTATGCGCTTATAATATGGATAGAAGAATCTCATTTTTTTTTCTACTAATAGTTTAAAACATGATATTGAGCTGGAATAGTGAAATGTTTGACTCTCTGCTAATTCTGTGGATAATTACTCTGCAGGAGGATGCACCTGGCAAGCTTTCATTTTGGATTTCAAAGCAGACCCATTGGGTCTTGCTGAAACAACCCCTAAACCACAGTGCCTTAAAATCAGCAGCTCAGGTGCCTTGTTTGTTTCTGTTGAGCTTGTCAGCTTAGCTGTGCATGCCTGTGGCTCTTGTAGGTGTAAGTGTAGTATGGAGCATCAGAGCTGACAGTTTAAGTGCTTTGTCCCTGCTGATACAGAATGCGGTGAGAACTGAGCAGGACTGAAAAACAACTAAATAAAAGACTCTCATCCTGAAGTGTTTATTTCCTATGTGGTGTTTTTAAAATAAGTTTCTTCAGGTTTCTGTAATGACGTTTATTATTATTACAAGCAATGCTGAGTGATAGGCTTGGTAAAACTCCTGTTTGTTGGCTTCTTACCAACAGCCATGTATCCTGACCGTGGTAGGAGAGCAGCTGAGGTTCCCTCCCTGTGCTGGCACATAAAGTAGCATTTCCACTGCAATACTGGATCTTCAACTGTAGGAAAACAGCAAACCTGGCAGTTGGGATATTCTCTCTCTAGCAAATAGAAAACTGAATGTCTTGAGTTATATGAGGGAATGGCCTCAAGTTGTGCTGTGGGAGATTCAGGTTGGATATTAGGGAAGGCTTCTCAGAAAGTGATTGGGCACTGGAATGGGCTGCCCAGGGTGGTGGTGGGGTCACTGTCCTTGGAGGCGTTCAAGAAACATGGGGATGTGGCACTGAGGGATGTGGTTTAGTGGGCATTATTGGTGGTAGGTGGATGGTTGGACTAGATGATCTTAAAGGTCTTTTCCAGCCTTAATGATTCCACAGTATGCTATAATACTGGGCATTGATGGGGATTGCTGAGGGGTGTGTGTGTCCCATGCATATGTTTCCTGGTTGTCTTAGAAGCTTAGTAACCTGCAGCTGGCAGTAGCTTATGACAATACCTGCTGGTTTGCTGGCCCCTAAGGAGGAAGAGAAGAGGGGAACTCAGTGACACCATTCCTTCCTGTCCTAATGCACCATCAAGCTTTAGCCAAACTGCTGGAATAAGGTGAAGTGAATTGGATTCTTTGTTTGCCTTCTCATGTACTTTGATGTGGTTCTTAGTCTCCTTAATGTAGTGCACTGAACTTATTATCAGCATAAAAGGGGAGAAGAATTTGTGGTGATATTTAGCCATTTAATTCCAATGGGCTTCGTGTGCCATTCTCCAGTGCCATAAACTAATGTGTCCATGCAGGACTGATTTGTGGTTTTAATTATTTTGAGGGATTTAAGAAGTGATTGTAACTTATCTTCCAACATAAAACATTGCAAAGGTTAATACTCCTTTTCTGAAATTGATGGCACTGTATGTTTTAGTAATGTGAAATGAAGAGAACACTGTAGCACTTCTATCTCCCTCATTTTATTCTGGCTAAAATGCGTGTATCTGATTTGGAATTAAAAACAAATGAAAGTACCTTCCTAAGCATGTTATTTCTCGATTTTTATCCCCTGCCCTTTTCCAAGTATATAAGAAATAGAAAATGCAGAAGCGGTCTCTATTCCCTTTCTTCTCTGTGATCTCCAAATGTGTTTTGAAATATAAAGAAACTTTTTTTCCCCAATGAGCAAGGTCAAAACAAAATTAAGTCTAGAAATCAAATAAATCAAAATTTAATCATATATTTTCAATAAACATTTTAAGAGGAGGATTGTGTTTTTTGTGTGTGATGTGCTTTCCTGGGAGAAACAGCTATAGCCTTTCTGGCCATTGCTCATTACTAACAACAAAACAGACCATCAGAAGAAAAAGTGATATTGATGCTTCACTTAATTTTCTTTTTTTTCCTGTCCTCTTTGAATGAGAAGATGGAATTAATGACTGATGTCTCTAAAGGCTAGAATTCAGATGCCTTGGATCAATTTCCAGCCCTATTATAACCTTCATATTTGGGTTTAAATTAATTTCTTAAACTGCAGTACATTTTAGCACAGACTTGCACTGCAGCCAGTACAGTGGAATTTCTTACTGTTTGAGGTCACTGACTGTTACAGATAGCAGTGCTGCATCTGGTTCTGTCTGACAGACAGATTTAAATTTTTTGGTCCTTGCTCATAAACTGGTCATTATTGCTCACTGTGTTCTCCTATTCTTGGAGTTCCTCTTGGTATATGGGTGTCTGTTGTCAGGTATTGCAGACCAAGGTCAGTCAGTGCAGAAATAACCTAGGAGGACTATTGTGGGTTTTTCTGAGCTATGGTTGTGGTACTGGAGGAAATTTGGTGGAATGTCATGACCTGATTCATGCCTTGCTAGAGATTACACAATGTGGTCATTAAGTTGCCCTGCTGGTGGTGTTTGTTCTCATTGCTGGTTCGTGGAGGCAGCAGTTCTCTGTGGGCTGTGCTGTGTTTCTTTTGGAGTCTCTGGATCTGTGATCTGCGTGCCTTGCTGACCAGTAGGTAAAAACACGTGTGATGCTGGCTCAATCTCTTCCTTTGTCCTAGTGGGTACATGACTGCTTCATATGGCCTTTATCTCATGTGTGCCATCTTCTATCAGCCAGAAGCCGCATACCACAGCTTTAGATGCTGCTCTTGAGCATATATCATCCCTAATTTTGAGAGTGCTATCCACATTCCCTTTGGTTTATAGAGCACGGGGGCTGGGGCGGGGTATAAGTTGTAAAAGCTATTAATCTTTACTCCTGGAGGAAAATAATGGTCCTGCATAGCCTCTGTTATTATTCAGGCAGCTTTAGAACAGCTGTGCTAAAAGTGAAACAAAAGGTTGTCAATTCTAAACTGTTGATGCTGTAAAGACAAGGAAAGAAAAGAATGGCAGATGTTTATCTCTGTGTTTATACCAGGTTTTAGTGCATCAATCATTCGGTGCTATCAAGATTTGTGTAGGAAAGATAATAAGATTTATTGGTAGCTGTTGGGATAATCCACCCGGCACATAAATATGTTAGTAAAGCTCTGGGGAGTCTGGCTCTATCAGAATAAAGCAGGCAGAGAGGAGTGTGGGCCTCCTGGCTAGGAGGCAGCCGAGCTCTTTGCAGGTCAGTTCTTCACAATCAACATGAATTACAAGAAGATGCTGGTGGATTATTTTTTTTTTTTGTCCTCTACACTTGGTGAACAACTGAGAGGCAGAAGGGAATAAAGTAATGTGTTACAGTGGAGGAGGAGTGAAAAATCAAGCAATATGATGTGGTTAGTGTGTTTTCCATCCTCTGGTGTTGGGTCATCCAAAGTATGGCTGTGGCAGAGTTGGCAGTAGACTGCTTTAGTGATACTGGGGACAGGAGGCAGGGTGGTGGCTGGGAAAAGGCTCAGCTGAAGAGCTGAAGGAAACAATGAACAGCTGAACAGGAAGGAAAAGTTTGACTTGCAATTATTCACAGTTGAAATATCAGTAGAAATGGATGATTCTTAGCATCTCAGGGGACAGACAGGTGAGTTTGCTCTTCTTTCACTCCAGAGAAAGTGTAGTGATGTTTTCAATTAACTTATTTAAGCTTCCTTTGTGCTGATTGGCCCCTCTCAGTGCTCTTGGTGTAATTTCAAAGTGAAATGCACGCAGACTGCATGTTGTCTCTGCAGTTATGTATGTGTTGGTAGTCCAGATGATCAATTCTGCTTCAAAGTTACCTGTTGTTTTTAGCTGATATATTTGGAGTTTAGCATTTCTTGTAAATCAGATCTGGGTGATAAGCAATCATTTAGTCATGAAATTGGTCTGGAACCAAGCCCAATTATATCAAAGTATGCAACGCTGGGATTCATGGAAAAACAGGTCTCAAAGAATGAGCTGAATATTTCAGATTAGGTGGGACAAACATTAGGCAGGCTGATGCTTATTGCAAGCAGACACAAATGTGACCTTCAGTGCTCCAGGCTATTTTGTGCACTGTGGTAAACAGAACAGGGAATAGTTTCAACCATGCTAAAATTAAAAATAAATAAAAGTATATGAAAACAAATATCAAACAGGAAGACATTTTACATATAATTGTACTTGTAACTACCCTTACAGGATGATGAAACTCTGCTTCTGTAGCCAAGCAAGATCTCCAGGAGTTAGGCTTCTGGCCTATATGTCCAACATGGCAGAGGCAGCGGAGGTTTGTTTGTGCTCACGGATTTGAACTTGTTCAAAATTGTTAAACAAGTTCTGCTTAAAGCTGAGGTAGTTTGAGATGCAGTCAGGGCTTCTCCAAGCTGGATTTTGAAAGCCTTGCTGAATGGAGACAGCATAATATTGTATTGCAACTTGTCCTCCACCTGGCTGTCTCCTTAAAGAGAGGAAACTCCTCCCTTGTGGCTGAACTTCTCATGTTTCGGTTTATGCTCCATGACTGGAGTGGATCTGTCCTAAATCTGTCTTGCTTATCCAAGTCTTCCCTGTATTATTGTTATACAAGTGCTGAGCAGAGTGAATGGTGCAGTCCCTGGGTGGGCTCCTGTTCCAACATCTCAGGAGGCTGTTGGCAGCTTTTATAATCAGGATATTGGACTGGCTTGTGTTTTGTTTACAGTCTGCCAGGGCCCTGGGCCTCCTCAGCAAGCTGCTCCCCAGCTTCTGTCAAGGATTCCTACTCTCATAACAAGAAACAGATTTATAAACACAGCATAGTTCATGCTCTTGTCCAAGTTACACATGTTTGGAAGATGAATTGCTTTCAGGCACTTTCTAGAGGCAGGTTACTTCCTGTGAGCATTCAACAACCTGCTGCTGTTTGAAACACAAGCGTGGTTTAATTAGAAACAAAAACTTCTTAACAGCCCTAACAGAAACATTCTGTGCTCGAGGTCAGTTCCAGTCTAGCAATGTTTTTTAAATTCATCTTCTTTCTCCTCTTGAATGCACTGTCTTTAAAAATGCATTTGATAATCCAGGAGATGTCTCTGATGAGTCTTAGTATTAAACTGCTTAATGGGATGGAGTATTTGCTTCAACATAATAAGCAATTCTCCTTTGCATCTTCCTGTTGCTGGTGTTGCTTGGAAGTGATACTGTATGTGTTTCCTACTTTTACTTGTGCATGAGTGAGCTAGGTGAGTGTTAGCTGCAGAGAAATCAGTGACCCTCATGCTTAATTGAACCAGTGCAGTAGTCTGTGCAAACTTCTATGGTGCTAAAGCTTCATGGGTCTCTCAACTGAGGTTTATCCAACTGGGCTTTTATTTTCTTGGTAATTTTCTCTAACACTCAAAAAATATATTAACAATATGAGGCTGATGATGGGGTTGATATTTATTGTGCTGGCATGCTGTGATTGCCCTGCTATAGCATTAATGATGGCCTTCTCCCATTGGAAGAGACCCACATGTGGCTGTGGAACCAGGCAATGAAACAATTTGCTTTGTCTTTGAACATGTCTCTCTGTCTTCAAAGGCCATTTGTGCAGAGTTGAAATCCAGTGGCTCATTTGTCTGATGGGTGGCAGAAGCTGTGGACTCGCAGAGCATGTGTATATCAGTAGTTCATCAAAAGCCCTTTCTCAGTTGTCGGTCATCTCATAGTTTGCCTAGTCCTCATATAGATGACTCCATTTTGTTAGTGACAAATTAATGCGGTCTAATAGAATCACAATGTTTCTTCACTTACCTTTTCTGATGGTTCATCCTTATCATTTGTCACACTCCCATACTTAATCATGACACAGACCCTTCCTTCCTTTCTGCTTTCTTCCCTTAGCTATTCATATACCATGCTGTCTTCTTCCCTAGAACTATCATTTAGCTGTAATGATGATGCTACCAGCAGTACTATTTTAACGAGCAGTAGGTTTCATAGCTGGAGGTGCATCTTCCTATGGTACTGTTTTCTCATGGGGATTGAAATTACTCCAAGAAAGACAAATCTGATGTTTTGTTTCAGTTATGTGCAATCCAGCTTTCCAGCTGCTAGGGAACATTTAACATCTTTTATGGCACTAGAGGATATAAAGTTAGGAGTTGATCTGTTTTATTTTCTTCATTCTTTTATATTTCCATTTCTGATCTCAAAAAGTGCTATCTGTCAATCTCTAGTGAGCTCTGAAGCTCTGACTTCAGGTACATATCAGCTGTATGTGGCTCTGGAGCTCCAGACAAGCAAAAATTTATGGAGCTGGCAATTCAAAACACAAACACAATTTAGCAATAAATTGCTCTTAACATCAGGTGCATTTAAAATAAAAATGAAGCCCTAATTATCAGGGACAGCTGACTGAAAGATGGACTAGCTTCTTGGACACAATTGCTGCCTGCACAGACTGGGGGTCTCTAGGTTCTGTGCTGAAGAACTGCAGCTGTGAATTAAACCAAGTGCATTTATCTGTTAGAGAGAGACTGGAAAGCCAGGACTCCTGGGTTCCTGTGCTGCTGCTTCTGCGTGGTCACAGGTAACACAATTAACTGCTCAGTGCTTCAGTGCAAGCCGTCTGTAACATAAGCATCGTGATACTTACCTGTCTCTGAGGGCCATTTACTTAATTAAATTGCTGAGATCTTCAGGTAAGAGATACTTTAAATGAGTGGCTCAGTGCGCAGTGGAGGTAACGGAGCTTGGTTTCCAATGGCTTTGTCGTGTGGTTCGTTGCCAGCTCTGATTGAAACTTCCCCCCTGGGCCAGGACTTCATTGAGGGTTTTCATTCTTTCTAATTCTCTCTCTGGGATTCACAGGTGCTCAGTAAGAGGTAAGTTTGGCCTTTCTTGTAAAAAAAGGGTATTCCCAGAGGATGTTTTCTGGATGTCTCTTTTCTGCCCAACTGCCTGTTTTTAGAGATCTTTTGTTACTGCAGCTGTAAAACTTGGTCCAAGTCAGCCAGTCTGCTCAAGCACTGTGGCAGGAGGGGAGATGTGCAGACACATTCACTTGTAAGCTCACAGGACAGCTTGTAAAGCCTTGCTTTGGTAGGTAAGCAAACGGAAACTAGAGCATCGTGGTTCAGACCCATTGGCCAGGAGTGATGGAGGAGCTGAGGCTCTACCTGCTAGTGCATCCCAGCTTTCTTGTGCTGCTGGCTCTGCTGTAGTTTCCTGAGTGTAGCTCCTTCCTGCCAATGGTCTGCCTGTCTGAGAAGGCCTGGGGAGGATTTTTTAGCTGTTCTAGTTTTTGTGCACACTGACTTCTGGGACTCACGCACACAGACTGGAGAAAGTGCAGGTGCACCTTGACATCCTCCTTTAAGTTAGGCTGGAAAATACTTTTCTAGCCTAGAAGAGCTATGTTTCTGTTTCATGGGACTCTGCTTGGCTGAAGCTGGGCCTGAACTGGCTGTGGGGTGTACATGTAGGGTACTGACATTACAGGTGGTGGAATCTGCTGGGGCAAGAATTACCCTGCAGATGCTGTGTCTGGTTTTTTGGGTGTGCAGCTGCAGGGAAAGGAGCTCTGGATAGCAGTTAATTGGAAGCCAAAGTGGCTGTTTACTGACAGCAT